>VYZM01005609.1:88295-138753 GCA_013398915.1 Dromas ardeola | reverse complement strand
TTTTTTTTTTTTTTTGACACATCTACCAATGAATTATTAGGTGGTTACTGCCCTGGAAGTTTTGTGTAGGCAAGGCACATAGGGTTGCTTCACCAGTCAGCATGGAGCCTGATAATCTCACTATATTGGCAAAGAATTCCTTTGACATTTATTAGAAAAACAAGTTTTCTGACATGCTCTTCATGCTTCAACCCCCTTTCCTCCTTTAATATTTCCCATGGAGGTTTATGGGATGCACTGTATATCGTTTTGTGAACGCATTTGTTTGAAATATTTCAATCTCATTAAAACTACACTTTTTAATGGAAGAAAAAGATATGTTTTATCAAATATTTTGACAGTTTTGTGCAGCTACAGCAGTTTCTATCCTACCAATGGATCTTGCCTCCAGAACTTTGAAGTCGTACTTCTTTGCTTATTTCACTTTGAAGGCAGGTGAAGAAATTTGGACTTTTCCTTTGCCCAAATTGATTCTGAATTAATGCTTTCACAGTTTGGTGGTTCTTGTTTTTTTTTTTTTTTTTCTTTCTCCTGGCCTTGATGGCAAAAAGAAGAATTACTAATGAATGCTGTCTCTTGTCTGAGATAGAGGAAAGAAATACTGGTAGTTTCACATGAAAGCTTGGTAGGTCTGCCTGTGTTCTCTTCTTGGGTTTCTGCCCCTTCTATGTCCCAGTGTCACTGTTGGTATTGTAATTTCACCTACTTTAAAGACCAATTATGGCAAACCACCTTTGAATGATAATGCCATTTAGTATCTGAGAATCAAGAATATATGCAATTGTAGAAGTTTTGATGAGGAATCTGCCAATATTGTGTAGGAAGAAAAAGTTAAATGTTGTTGAATCCATGGTACTGGTATTCTCACATGCATGACTGGTCAGAGAAGGAAAATAAAAAGACTAACAGAAAATAGTTCTTATATGACTTGTGCAGCTTCTCTAATTTCTGTTCTTCCTTCGTGCACTGACTTACCCTGGTTCTAGACAACTGCCTCACAATGTGGGAATAGAGCTGCAAAATTAAACAGTGCTCTGGAAAAATGGAAGGAGGAAACTATGATGCAATGTGCTTTTTCCCTTTAATGCACATGCATTAAGCGGTTGTGGGTTATTGTTTTTCTGCCATTAAACAAATGGAAAACCGCATGCTGATTTCAGGCCTAAACAGAGAGGTAAATAGTATCTTTAACAAATAAATATTCTTTTGGCAGAAGTTTATCTTTATATTAAAGATAGACTTTTTAATAGATTTTCAAGAAAGACCTTTTAAATTAAAGTCTGCCTTTATATTAAAGGGAAGACTCCACGGGGCAAACCTGGGGACTCAGAGCAGGCTGGATAAGGTAATGACTGCCTTGGGTTCTGTGTGGAATGTTGTTAAGTATCGTGGTTCACATTGCTTGGGGATTGTGAAGTTCAGCGATGAAATCAGGTTGGAGGTTTTTTTGCATAGTAATTTCACTTCACCTTCCTTAAGTCCTATCCCTTCTGGTTTGTGCATGCAGAAGCATGAAAGTTAGGACTGATTAGATGGCATTGGCATTGCAAAATCCCAAGAAAAATACTACTGTTAATGAGAATTGTGTGTATAACCCCCTGCTTCCTGCAATGACAATTCACTCCTATGACTCTGTCAAATATTGCAAAAAATAAATAAACCTGATAGCTCAGTAATAAATAACTGCTCAAGATGCTTTTTTTGTTTAAACTTTAAAATGCAATAGCCTAAATCCTCAGCTAGATTGAATCCACCTCTCGCCGCTGAGTTCAGTGCACCTAAACTGATTTACAGTGGTTGAGGAATTAGCCTGTTGTGATTCAAACTGCAAAGTATGCAAAAGTTTTGGCAAATCCGGTTGGAACATGGAAGGAAATGAATATGGGGGTTTCAAATGTTAAAACAAAGCATTAGTTAAAAAAACCCCAACAACTTAAACCACTGCTTGAAAATCCTAAACTACCACTGCATATGTTCCAGTAATTTGCTCAGCCATGCAGTATGTTGTATTCAGTGAATGAAGAAAACTTCTCGTGAGAATGTTTAAAATGTCACCGAGGTTCAGTCTGGATCAGGGTGCAGGTGGCTCTACAAAGGCTTTGCGGAGGGGATGTGTTTATACAGTTGCTGCTGGGGGCTGGTATTGATTGGTTAGGCAACTCATAAAACAAGCGACCTCACTTTCATCTTTGTGGTTTCTGTTCCTTCAGTGGATACAAAAGTGGTTTTAATTATTCACATCATCCATTTTAATATATTTTTTTTTTTACTCTTATCCACCCACTGTCTTATAACCGATTAATATTCTCATCTTCTGATTACTGTATAAAACGTGCGGAGGGAGCAAGAGTGGGCAGATAGATAACAAATTTTTGAGAATACAAAAGCTGGTGCTGCCTCACTGCTATAAGGTTAGCACAAGTCAAGATATGCTGAAGTCTCACCTTATAAGCCTGTCTGTTTGGGTCACCTTCAGGCTGACAGAGCACTTCACAGCGACTGAGATTTAGGTATTGCCACAGTATCTTTAGTGTTTTGCTTGCATGTATTTGTGTCTTGTATTTTTAGAGTATCATGGCTTCTACATGTAAAACCAAATACTTGCTGCTGTTGCAATCCCTGTTCCCTCCCTCCTTGCTAGGTGATTACAGAAACCTACAGCCCTGGTGTACGCAGTTGTTTGGAAAGAGAACAGTAAACAGACTTAATCAAGCACTTGGATTTCCAGGCAAAAAGCGTACCGGAAATAATTTGTGGTATATAACACAGGCATGTGCAAATCAGAAGGCAATATCTTTTGCCTTCCTTGTTTCCAATTTTAGGGGGTGGAAAATGAGTATATTCTGTAATGTTTGTGAAAGACTTGACAAAACTAGAAAAAATATCCTTGGTTTTGGGAACAAAAATACTTCATTGGATGATTTACACTTGTCAGCTTTAGTTAACATGTGATCTAGTTTGTAGATGCATGTTGTCATCATGACCTGTACATTCTACTCATCGTCTTCATGGACGAACATATCGAGGAATGCATGATGGCTACAGCTGCTTAATAATTCTGTGACACAACGGACTTGAGTCAGGCTTTCTGATGAAAGAGCCCTTGAAATTACCTGAAATTCTCATAGTTTGTACATTTACACTTACCTGGAATTGCTCTGCTAAAAAAAATTTCCTCTTGGAGTTGGGAGCCACAACACAGTTGTATTTTCTAAATGCCCACATTTAATAAACGTTTATAGAAATTATGAACGCTGCCAAATCTTTGCTACTTTCTGGCTTCATAAAAAAGGCAAACTTGTGAAATAAAGAAACATGAGATATGACAGAGCAGAAGAGTTTCTAGGTGGCCTGGTTGACAACTCCAAGGAAAAGCAGCAGATAGAGTGTTGTTTCTGTCTCTGCCTTACAGAGCTCTGAAGAGGTCTCTAGCAATGGTGGAGTGCATCACATAAAAATGCACAAATGTATTCTGGTTCAGAAATAATGTGCAGTTTATATGGCACGGCAAGAAAGGTGAGAAGGGAGTATAGATGGAAGAGTTCCTTAGTCAACTATTGGAAAGGATTGTTCAGACAAAACTGTAGGGAAGAGTGACTTTTCTGTAGCTTTTTTCTTTTTGAGGTGCTTCCTTTTCCTTCAAGCTAATTTTAACTTTAAACCAGCTGTGATTATTTTGTTTTTAAATCAAGTTCAGCTTCAAGGGGAAAGGGGGTCAGGGAAACAAGAACCCAAAGCTGCAAGGTGGGATCCCTCCTGCATGAGGTCTGCTGGAGAGCACGGTTCCAGAGGAGAGTGCTCGTGGATGGTAGGAAAAGCCATCTCGCTCTCCTCAGGCAAAATACGTAAGTAAAAAGATTTAAAACAAAATTAAAATACAGCTTTTCCAAAACCTTATTTTATGCTTCCTTCATATTTAGCAGTCCAAATTTGAATATAGCACCAAAGTAGAGTACGTATATATTCTTTTTGTGCTTGTTTTGTTTCCTCTATCACTTTAGCCTGTCTCTCAGAAGAAATAATTTGTGTGTGGAAGAAAAAAGGTTGAGCTGATTGCAGAGGATACATATTCCCCATCCCCAGTAAAATAAACTAGGAACCCATGTAAATGAGGCATACAGTTTATAATGAATTGGGCTGATCGCGATGATGTGTTCAAGTGTATCTCCCAAAGTTCATTAACTTAATGTAATATACAGTGGCAAGAATGATACCTATGATTACTCCAATTAAAATGATAGTTTTGTGCTTTTCTGTGATGCAAGTTAGTGCTGTGAGAACATGAAACACACCTCACAAATGCCACCCAGCTGCAAAAGTGACAAAGTGAGTCTGCCAGCTTTTCCTGGCGGCATCGAGAATAACCGGCGTGCCTGCAACGGGCTTTTGTTATTGCTGGAAGCTCTGGCAGCTCACCAAGTATGGCAAGACCTGAGCAATAAGTCTGTGGTAGCATTGCTCAACAAGTGATTAAAACACACTACGGAAAGCAGGAAAACACATACTCTTTAATGGAAATAAAAATAAAGTAAATACTGCTATAAGCATATGGTATGTGGGTACTGCTAAGAGAAGGCTGTAAGCAAGTGAGGATAGTGCACCATCCTGCTCAAAAGCAGTATAGGATTAAAGCTTTGCGCTGTTTTGAGCTCACTGCTTATTAATAAAGAGTGGATGGTAGCTGAAGAGATGAAGAGACCGTATTGTGAGACACCACAGAGCACTGCATGTGTGATGTTCCTTCTGAAGCCACAATAACCATTTGATTTCTGACCCTGAGGTGAATTTTGTATACTCATATGCATGAAGGAGGTGAAAGGATATGCACTGAGATATGCCCTTCTTTCCAAACTGTGTTTTTAGAAGTGACATAATTGAGGTATAAATAAAATAACAAAGGCGGCTTTTATATCTATATTATTATTTCAAGCTACCAACAGTTGTCTTCACACTTGCTGGTATTTTAGAGCCCTGAATTTTAAATGGCACAGCTCTCCTTTACCATCTCCTGTAAAATGCACTCAATAGAGAACACATCTTAAAGGAAATTTCCAGAAATGACTTCTGTGATAAACAGTCCTAGGAACTTTGAGTTCCCTGCTCGTCTCCTATTTGTCCTATGACATCCCTGACAATAAAGAATAGAGCCCTAAAATTGGCACTTAGCAATAGGCGAGTCCTTTCCCCAAAATTAAAATGGGGGGACCTAGTGCATGGTAGTTGCTTAAAGTGTCTGCCATTATGTGGGATGCCAAGAGGCCACCCCCTGCCGTTTTCCATTCAGATGAATGGGAAACCTATGGATAAATTACCACCTGCAGCGTGTGATAGCGGACATTGTAAGCAGCTGTCACTGTAGCTCTGTAATTATGCAAGTATTCTTCTAATATTATACAATTAGATGGCCCCATCTCCCTTTCTTTCTCTTGATAATGTTTTTGTAGGTGTCAAGAGCACTGAACTCTCTCCTTGTTCAATCACTTATGTCTCTGTGCAATACAACCAACACTTCCCTGATGCTGCTGGTGTGGGCACTCTTCCTACACCAGAGCTTGTCTTCTGCTGTATTTTCAGTTCTGTGTTAGACTTTTGTATTGTTAGATACCAAAATCCATGGAGATGACTGTCAGTAAGCAGTCACACCTTACCTTTACTAGGGGTATCGGGCAGTGTTGGCTGTTATAAAGATGCAGTTGGTTTTATTTTTTGTCAGCAGGAGCTTCTTGCAACTCGGTGGCTGAAGTGTGCTGTGGGAGATAGACCAAAAAGTATCAGTGCATCTTTGATGCATTTGAGGAATCTTTGTACTGGAAGGAATGGGAGAGAAACCGGATGGTATGAAGCAAATTTTTCAAAAATAAAAAAAAAAAAAAAAAATAGAAAGAGAGTACAGTTCTCAACTGGGAGAACCATCTTAGTAGCAAATGGTTAGTTTGTTCTTGAAGTTGTTCAGAGAAGCATATTTTACTTCAAAATGTTTCTGCCTTTCTCATTATAGTCTCCTTTTTTTCTCCTCAGGATGCCAGTATATAATTAGCAATGAGTTTATGAATACTAAAAGCTTGAATTTTCCTAAAGATGATTAATACAAATGGCTGATATTCCACCCCCTACCCCTCCCACCCAAGCCTCAGTTGCCATTTTGCAATCTAGTACTTTTGATTTTGTCCATTTCTCCTGTATTTTTTTTCTGCAAGTCTTTATTTGAACAAGAAAATGTGTTAGACCTCTTGATGCCCTACAGGGTATCAAATATCATCCTCACAAGGTGGCATTCATTCTGAAGTGGTCTAAATATTTATTGCTAAAGCAATCTACAAAGTCTGCCCACTTTAGTTTTTTCTATATTTCTTAACCTAAGGAAAGTCAGTTGCATAAGATGAGGGTCTGTTCTTCAATTAATCTTTTCCTGTTAGGCTAAAGTTCAAAATAAGTATTAGGGTAAAGTTTAAAATAAGTTTAGATTCAACACCAAGGTTGCTAATTCGTATCTGCTTTTTTTACCTAAATTTGGGCTAAGTCACGGTGAATTCTGTGTTTGCAAGGCTTCCTTCCTGCTGCCTTAAAGATAATTCCCCTAAACAAAAATTGCTAGCCAATTTTGAAATTGCCTTTAATTCTGCCGCTTACAAGATCCAGAAACCTTCTTTCTGCAGAAAGCATGCAAAGATTATTAAATGGGGCTTCGGAAGAATCTATAAGGATTAGCACGTTAAGCCTCCCTCCGCAGCCACGGGGCTGGGTGAGCCGTGCTAGCAAACTGGAGCGCGGAGTCCTAAAAAGTTGAGGGAAACCACCATTTTACAGACCTGTCCTCATGTTGGCAGCTACTCAGCCCTGAGAGGTGAAGAGGGATAGCGATGCTTCAGATCACTGCGGTTGTAGAAGCAAATGTGTGACTCTGCCCACGGGCACCCAGGCACAACCCCGCCGTCGGTCCCCGGGGTTTTTGCCGGGTCTCTGCTGGGTATGTACGTGCAAGAATGCAGGGGACCGGGAGACTGGCTGAGACTTGGTGACAAAGCCAAAGTAATTTGGCTGGCTACTGCAGATTTTCAGGTTCTGCTGCCTGTGCCTGATGTGCCGTGTGAAGGCACAGGTGGACCAGAGCTGGACCAAAGCCATCCTGCCCTCTCCATCACCCCCGCGGTTGCGTTTCTGTTCAAGTCGACAGGGAGGGAATGCTATCATGCTTTGCAGAGCACAGGACTCTAAACTTATATTGCCTTTCTCATCTCTTCTCAAAGGTTAGTCCCTTGCTTTCTTTGTACATTCACTCAACAGATTTTTGGCACTTTACAGATTAATCTGCACATTTCAGAGTATGTAACTGGATCTAAATTAAGTTGCAGATAAAAAAGGGTGCAAATCCCATGCTTTGTATGTCCTGAAAAGGACTTTAGAAACAGCAAAATGCGTAGAATATAGTTTTCTGTGTTTATTTCTTGAGTCGGTGTAAACATAGGGCTTTGGAGTGTTTGAATATGACACTAACAGAGCATCATTCTAAATTGATAAATTAGAAGAACAAACCATGGTAACATAATGCCCCCTACGGTTTGTAAGGGAGTATGTACAATGACATTAAGAAGAATTCTTCCCTACATACTTTCTTTCAGTAGAATTAGAATTACATGTTATGCCCCTCTGCTACAGAGGAAAAACGTGGCTGGCTTCTCTTAAAAAAGAGGTCAGATGCTGCTAATTTAGGTGTTTTAAATCTTCTCCTCCTTTTTGTATATTCAAAGCAATTGGGATCAAAAGTGTTTTTGGGTTATGTAATTGCCTAACTAGTAGCAGCGGAGTTAATACACTTCCACACCAGACAGTTTGATGTAGGAAGACATCGCCCAAGGAGAGGCGAGCAGCCTGCCCCAGAGGGGAGAGGTGCTCTGTAATTGAGTGAATGGCCACTTGATGGCAACATTTTACCACACATAAGTAAACCCAGCAGAATTTGACAGTAGAAACTACAAACCTGGAACCGTGCACGGTTCCTCAGGACCCAGCTAAAAAAAGCTCCGGACGTTCATACAAGATTGTTTTCCAATAGCCTCCGCAAATAAGATTTTTATCCACCGTATCTTGTGTATATCACAACTGCATGTCCCTTTAGGGATTCCCTTGCTACAGGATTTCATTTGGCAAGTTAGCGCTTCCTTCAGTAAGCTAACCCTTTCCAGCAGAAGTGGGCGTAAGGTATGAATAGGTTTGCAGAGTGGTCTCAGTGGTAAGTTATGTATGTCTTCTGTAGAGGTGTATATATATACACACACAGTAGATAGCGTGTAAATAATGGTAGGACATTTTGCTGGTAAATTAGCACTCTTTTTCTACTCAGAGTTTTTTATCCTGCTTCCCCACATCCAGGTGAAAGGCAAGTCTTCCCCCACGTAGTCTCAGCTCCTTTATGGTCCCATGGTGTCAAGGAGGGCAGAAGCAGCCCCGCACCCAGGAGAGGGAGCGAACCTGCCCGCTCAGCGGGTGCTGGGATGCGAGAGCACCGCCAAGCCGGGCTGCCCTGCTCTGAACCTGTCTGGGAACAGCGAAGGCAAGACCCCGGGTTGCTCAGTGCAGAGCAGTGAAGTGATCCAAGACCTAAAATGGGTGAAATGAATTATGCCCGCCTTTGAGCTCTGGATGGGGAAACACCCTGAGGTTAGTTCTCTGTCAGTTCCCGTGGAGCCCACAAATTCACTTTTAAACCATTCCAGTGAAAAAAGAAGTTGCTGATCCTTATACGGTGGTGAACTGGTTCCTTTGAGTGCACAAATAAAGGAAGAAAAAAATATATATTGGCCTTTGCAGGTCACCACGGAGCCAAAGAGCAAACGTGAGCAAGTTGGCTGTTCAAGCAAGCCAGCTAAGGGTAACGCGATGGAGGAGACGAGATGTCTCCCAGGCCCAACATTTTAAGATTGCGTTTTGGGTAGTTTCGTGTTTTGAGACTTAGTAATCTTGATTATGCATTTTGTCTATTTCAGTAACTACTGAAAAAGTCGTGGTTTTCATGTATTTACGTCTTTGCAACCTGGGGACTGGGTGGGTGGGAAGGTAAAATGCAGGGACGAAGCGGGAGTGACTCACTAGGAATAACTATTGCATGTTGTCAGAATGGAATGAAAATTATTTTGCTCTTCTGCTTTTAAGCTGGAATCCCACTAGTAAACTGTAGGCAGATTGATTTAGCAGTAAGTACACTTATAACTCTGGGGAAAAAATAGACATTTCATTTCCCTGTCAGTTTATGGTAGTAACCCTCTTGCTACCTCTCGGACACAGCCAGTGCCTGCCTGGAGTGGGGAGTCGCCTCTTCTTCCTCCCTCCGTCTGCAACTGTCATTTTATTTGGTGGGCTGGGACTGAAAACGCAATTCACGGCTAAATTTGCCACAGCTAAGGTTAAACAAATGGTTATTTGTTATTTCAGCTGCTGGTCCGTGGGCATATATGCAGTTAACACTTAGAATCCATGAAAAGACATATTCACAAGGCTTGTGAAAAACGAGGCAGTCTTCCTTCCCGCAATGGCAGGGATCTCCAATGAGTTGTGTTGTCAATGGGAGTGCGAGAGGTTATGGTTTTCCATAATCTATAAAGCTTCTTCAGAATCATGTCATTAGCTTTCCTGTGGTAGTGCACAGCAGAGCTAATAATGCAATTATGGTTCATGTAGTTAAACTATGCTATTGATATATTTTTTTTCCCAGGAGGCCTTCATTTCTAGCAGTTCTAATCATCTTCAGTGTACAGCTGTATGGATTCCACATTTCACTATGAGGGAAATAAAATTGCAAATAAATACCGTCTTTCCTAATGTCTCTATAAATGCTAGATTTAGTAACCATTAACCAAATGTTGGAGTCTATAAAATGTATAATTCTCTGTATAAAAAATATAGAGAAGAGGCCACATTCACATACCAGTCACCAGAATAAACTATTATGCAGGATTAAATTAGAGAAGAATTTCGTCCCATATTTGATTATTCTCATTTCTGGCTGCTATAATTCATTACATTTTCTGGTTTTGGTATACTAACTCTTCCTCTGTCTGTCTACTGTATTTAAACTGTAAGTATTAGAGTAAATTAGTATAATTACCACATGAAAATGGTGTGTGTGTTTAGCCGGGGGGGGGGGCGGAATCTTCTTTTAACTTCCAGTTCTTTTGAACAAATCTGAAACCTGGAGTTCTGTACTTTTACTTGATACACTATGAGAGCTGGCAAGCACAGGAAAATTAAGCTGATATTTAGTCTATTATTAAGCATTAATTTATCGCTCCCATCAAGGAATTATTATGTTTTTTACACAATGAATGTTTCCATCTGTGCCAACCTACAGTACCTACATCTGTACCACTGCAGCAAAAATGTCAATCCTGAGATGTTAGAACCCTCATTCAAAAACATAAAGCAAGAAATAAGGATGTTCACTGCCTCCGTGGTCTCAGTCTCCCACAATTAAGGTTGTTCCGAGAAGATATATTATCAGAGCAATGGCTCTCTCAAAGGACTGCCCTGTTTTCTCGAGAAAAATTTTGTTTCTATTAACTACGGTGTTTCTTCAGAGTAAACTACCAAACACATCACAAAGCCTTTAGAAAAAACAAATGATAAGGTGATAGTGTTGTTAGTCATTTTGCTGAGAAACATCCTCCTCCTCTAACATGTCTGGGACACAAAGAGTTGAAAATAAACACACAGAATGATTGCTACTAGATGTCTGAGGAAAAAACACATATATGAGAAACATCTGCTAATTAGGCTTCCTCAGTGGACCACATGGAGATGAAAAGGAGTTGAAAATAGAAATAAAGCAAACACAGCTTCACATATTCTTGCAAAAAGTTGTTGTCTGTGATAATGAACTCTCCATGCTCTCTTAGTATCTTTAGAGAGAATATCCGCCAGTTTCCTGCATACATCAGAGGCAATGTAGCACCAGGTTGTCGCTTTGGGATACACAACAAGGCAGCTGAGACGGGGAGACAGCAGGACCAACTTTATCAGAGCATCTTGCTACGGACATAGAGTAGTTCCTGGCACTCCCTGCTCCGCAGTTGCTGGAAGAGAGAGGGACTGCGCAGCGACAGAGCTGGCAGAAGTATTAGTGAAGCATTTTCCATTATAACCCGTACTTTTAAATTGCTTAACTCTTTCTACATATTCCATTAGTGTTATTTTTTTTTTTGTCACGTAATAAATGTTTTGGCTTTTCTTCAGTGCGATGTGACCAGTAGTATAGCAGCCACTCGGTGACCACTGAACGGTCCAGGTAAACCGAGGCACAAAACACCTGCTGTGTGGCTTGGTGTCTCAGGTACACCCTAGAATTTTATTTGACTCAGTTGGGATGCTAATGGGTAACTGACGTTACGCAGGTTTGTTGGAAAATCAGCAATGGATAAGGATTTAATAAACCCCCATGTGTTATCCTTATCAATTTTAATAGTAGGAAATAATATGAAAAGTAAAATTACCTGTTATCCTGCAATAATTACTTTTGCCAGTGGACCACTGCCATCCCTTTGATAGGTAGAATGTCTGAAATGCAATAAGTGTAAAACCAAAACATTTTCAAATTAAAAAAACCCCGACTAATAGTTGTGCTGTACTATTGGGTAGAATTTCTAAATATTGCTACTAAATGTAGAAAACAAATTGGATTGAGATCCTTAATTCCTTTTATTATTTTTTTAGGGGATGAAAAGCTTTATTAGAATTAAGCTCATCTGAAACTTATTATTCTTTCAGTATGCTAATTAATAGAGCAGGATCATGGATTTGTTAATTAAAATAAGATACCTCAGGGAAACTGAAATTAATTTTGATGTCCTAATAGAGTTACCATTATGTCATTAAATCTTGTGGATGTCTTATCCATTTCTCTTCTTTTTCTTCCCTCAAAAATTGAAAAATGTTTTATTTAGCTTGAATTTAGAATTAGAATATTGAACGGTGACTTTCCAAAGATGTGGAGGAGGTAAACTGATAATCTTGGAATAGTTGTAGCCCTCATGGAAGTGTCAGGACTGTTCACCTCATGCTCTAAATGGGCACCAAACTGTTCACCTCTGGGTCACTGGGTCTGTGTTAATAGGGATTAATTTGTAAACACACACTCCAGCAGCCAACTAGAATAACTCAGTAATGTTGGCTTATATTTTCCAGAGGTGGAACTTGCAAAACTCAACTATCAGGCTGACATCATGATGACTGCCAAAAATTTATTGCACCTTAATGAAATGTCTTTTATGGACAGAAGGTGTCATCCGACAGCAAATACTGTGGTGAGCTGGGTATGTCCATGTTAGTGATGTAGTTTGTACAGAATTTTTTAAGTGAATCGCCTGGTCATCCCCGCTTGTTGTGCTTGAGTGTAGTTTTGGAGCGGTCTTGGAGTGTGCAGACTGATGCCTGTTGGGTGAGACCAAATTGGAAGATGCGCTGCAGGAGCACACCAAGAGCCACCAATGATGCTCGACCGAAGAGCCACCCAAGAGCCAAAGCAAAACCCGGAACCACCAAGCATGGGTGAGTCCTCAGTGCCTGTCTCTTCTTTCTCCGGGTCTGCTGCTGTTGCACTGCGTTTTTGGCTAATGTGGATATAGCTAAGGCTGTCCAGATCTTACCTAGTGCCTTGACAAGTTGATGTGACAGTTGACGCAAAGGTTGATTTCAATTTAAGTCATTTTTACAGAAGGAAAAGCACCTAAAATATACCCAGTGTTTTCTTGATACTCTGGTTTTCCAGGACACTTTCTTCCAATTTAGGTGTTTCACAGTGTAGAGAAAGGGAAAAAGGAGAGATAAGTATAGGAGAAGTACTAGTTTTTCATCTACAGCAAAGCACAATTGTTCTAATTTTACTTAATGAAGGCCAGCAAAGTAGTTCTGCACCATCACCAAGAGTGTTAATTTAATTTGCATCCAAAACTTCCATCGTTCAATGAACTAGAAGACAAACATAATCTTATTAACATACCAGTGTATATTATTATTAATATACCAATTGTTTGAGTACTTAAGCTCATTTTATCACTGGGTTAAACGCATAAAATTTAGAGACAAGCGCTGGATCTAATTATTAGAGGCTGCTGAGCAGTTGCGCTTTGGTTAGTCTTGTGGAAGCTTATGACTTCCCAGGACGAATGCCTACTTGTTTGCTTTCAGCCTGAAAAGTGTTAACAAGGGTTTGGTTACCTGTAAGGAAGGGCAAGATGCATTTCTCTTACTGTTGAGTCTGTGTTTAATAAACAAAAAAAGTTGAGGTGGTTTGTGAATTGCAGTTGAACTTGGCAAACAGTTTCAAGCCAAAATAAAAATGAAATCAGGTAAAGTTCACTTCAGCTTCTCAAAATAGATTAATCACAGTACTGTTTACTAAAGTATGCAGAAAAGAGGCATAGAGAAAAGTTGTAAAATGTCTTTGTTCCCAATACACAGTTAAAGCAGTGAACTTTATATGTACCTCTAGAGTCCTCTTGCTACAGAGCTATAAAGTTATTCTCTCTGATATTCAAATCTAATGAATGTTAAAGGGTATTTACCTGGAGCACAATAGCTTCAGGATAGATTTAAATAAATTCTGAGTGTGCTCATTAATTAGGACAAATGAACTCAAAGGTGAGAGACTAGTTTCAAAATTTCTTCATGACCAAAGAGAAGGTTTGGTACATGGTTTGGAGCAAGATACATTCAGGTCTTGCATCCTGCTTCTTTCTGGCTGCTTAAATTACATCAGTCTGCTTACATAAACTAATCTCTTCATGGTCACGCTTCTCTGCTTTTATCCTAAAATCTGTTTAATATGATTCAAATTGAAATATTTGGGTCTGGGGTTGAATTCAGTGTTTTGGACTAATCATTTCATGCAGCTGTTTCAGAGCTGCTAGGAAACCGGAATGTGTGTGAGGCACTGCTCGCCAGCGGCGCCCGCAGCCCCTCGGTGTGCTGTATTTTCACAAGAACAAGATCTTACATGTGATTAAAAAACAAAACAAAACCAAAACCAAAAAACAACAACAACAAAAAAAACAAACAACAAACCCCAACAAAAAAAAAAAATCAAAAAACCGAACAAAACCCAAAACCCCCAATGAATAATCAAAAACCCACCCCAACACAACAAAAATCCAACCCCCAAAAAACACTGACAAAACCCAAACCCTCCTTCTCCAAAAAACAACTAGCCAAACAAAAACCTCCGAAAGCCTTCTCCACCTACTGTGTCAAAATTGGGTACGGAAGCTAGTTTATGAATTTCCAGTCGATCGCTGTTATTTTGCTGACATTTATACTTAGGCTCTCGCCCATATCAATACTTGCTGGGGGGAGCATTAAAATTTCTGGTACGTATTCAGTCCCATGTCTAAATACAAGTGCAGGAAAGGTTTCTTCCTTGCTCTTTTTTTACACAATCATTTTAAGATTGTTATTTTGATCCGGTTTCCCCCAGTTCCGTTAAAAGCACAATAAAGAGCAGACCGCTGAACAGCTGTTACTTTTTTAAAGGTTGTATTTTTCTATTAACTCGTGCACGGCAGTCACCTTGTGGCGTAGCCGTGGGAAGCCCACGGCGGGCAGGCTGCTCCGCGGGGCCGCGTGTGATGCGCGCGCCCTCAGCGCGGGCAGCCGCCCAGCGCAGCCCATGCCGGGCGCTGGCTGCAGTATTTCAACATGATTGCGGACGTCTTCGGAGGTGAGGAGTTACTGCAGACACCGGTCGCAGCAAGACGCCTTCACGAACCAAAGTTCAAGGTGAGATCCATATTAGACGGCAGCTTGTTTAAGATATTAATTTATTTTTTTTTTCTTCCCCCCAGTGCAGAAAGCAAAACTGGGTAAAAAATTCTGTAACTCGGAGCTTCTTATTGCACAGGGTCACGGGCTGATACGCTCGTGATCAGCGTTGCTCCCTGTGCTAAAAGGCAAATCTAGGAAAGGAAGGAAGGCTGTATAATTTCCTATTTAAATTTCCTGTTAAAAATGACACCACCACCACATTTTAATGCTGGTGACAATTGATCTTTTGAGGAAAGGAAATATAAAATGGAAACGGGCGTTAGCGATCCCCCCTCTCTTAGCAGCAGGGAAGCTGAGGCGTTGCTGGGTGAGGTTTTGGGGTGCATTTGACGGTGCCTGCGCGCTCTCCGTATCCTGCCTGCGGGACGGCACAGCGCATCCCTGGCTGCTTGGGCCTCAGGAAGGACAGGTGGCGAGGAGCTGAGCTCGCTGGCTTGAACTTGTCTCGACTGCGGGGACGAGGGGAGAGGCAGTTCCTGCTTACCTGGGGGAGCTGACAGTGCTACAGTGGGGAAAGGGCAGTGTCACCGTTTTCCCTGCTGAGTACAAGGGCAAATATCTTGCACCGTGTTTATAGGGCAGTTTTCTGAGCAGCAGGG
Source organism: Dromas ardeola (assembly GCA_013398915.1). Lineage (NCBI taxonomy): Eukaryota > Metazoa > Chordata > Aves > Charadriiformes > Dromadidae > Dromas > Dromas ardeola. The sequence goes on along the minus strand of VYZM01005609.1, from coordinate 123,346 downwards.
AGCAGGACTAAGGGCTACGAAGATGATTAGGGGACTGGAACACCTCTCTCATGAAGAAAGGCTGAGGGATTTGGGTCTTTTCAGTCTGGAAAAAAGACGACTGAGGGGGGGTCTTATCAACGCTTACAAATACTTAAAGGGTGGGTGTCAGGAGGATGGGGCCAGGCTCTTTTCAGTGGTGCCCGGCAACAGGGCAAGAGGTAACGGGTACAAACTTGAACACAGGATGTTCCACCTAAACATGAGGAGGAACTTCTTTACTCTGAGAGCAGCAGGGCACTGGAATAGGCTGCCCAGAGAGGTGGTTGAGTCTCCATCTCTGGAGACATTCCGAACGCTCCTGGACGCGTTCCTGTGCAACCTGCTCTAAGGTGACCCTGCTCTGGCAGGGGGGTTGGACTAGATCTCCAGAGGTCCCTTCCAACTCCTACCATTCTGTGATTCTGTGACAGCTTTTCCTAATGCTTTGAATTTTATTGCCGTCTCCTGTTTTTTTTTCTTGGTGCCTCTGACCACTAGTGAAGGTGGTTTTTGTGAAACCATTGCCATACCCTGGCTGTGGTGCCTGTAGAAAACAGAACAGTGAGTAAGGCTCCAGAAAAGCAGCACCTATGCTGAGCCATATGGTATCTTTGCTCTATTGATCCGCTTGGTTGATTAATACAATATGCTTTCTGGAGGAAAATCTGCGTTTTGGCTCTCTGCTCTCTGGGACAACGATGTCATAGTCCATGGATAGGTTTCCTACAGGCTGCAGTATTTTGTGTAATAACCATTAACTGCAATGATGTTTGTACGTCAGCTTAGCAGGGATGGATCCCTGTGGTTTTGGAGAAGTGGTAGTTACAGAAAAGGTGCAATGTGACTTTTCTTTAAAGAAAAAAGAAACGTTCTAGATGTATAAACTCCTCCAGCCAAGCACTGCTTGCCCTGATCTGGATAGTCTCATTGATTTTAATGGATCCATCCTAACTTGCATCTTTTGAGGATTTGCCCGGCACTCTTTATAAGCTTTACAGCATGGGATGGAATGAGTATATTTTGCAGGTAGAGGAACTACATGTATGCACACTCACGGATTTTTTTAAATTTTTATTTATTTTATTTATACCTGTGACTGTGTTACAGATTTTCGGCACATTCATACAGAGGAAGGGAGCACGCTCAGACTCCTAACGACAGAGTCAATGTAGGCAGTGATCCCTGCAGCTTTCTGCGAGGGACAAAGGCAATGAGCTCGGTGTCTTGGCAGAATGAAGTCATCGGTTGGCCAGAAATAGCTGTACACAATTCTTTAAGTGTTTTTCCTGATTTCTTGATTAGTTTTTCCTGTGCATTCCTAAATAGCACCAAAGGATGTCTGTATTTGTGCCTGGACAAACATGATTCAGTCTTCTGCTCCTGAAGTCCTTAGAGAGGTTGCTTTTAGTCATGGCTGGAGTAGATTTTGACCAAAATGTGAGTACTTCTTTGAGGGGGAAAAAAAAAAAAAAAGACTAAGTTAGCTAAATACTCAGGTTAAAGAAACTATTAAATACATAGTTTTATTTGTAAGTAAAGATCTATGCCAATGCAAGACTATTGTTTACAAATCCTGCAGAAATCTGTTGATGTAATCTACTAAAATTATTGCTTCAGAATAAAACAATAAGAATGGGGTAAGAGGGGACATCTTAAAAGACACAGAAAATTGTGGAAGAAATGGAAAAACATAAAATGTACTTCAAGCCAAGTTTTATATCTTTCTATTACCTATTTACTGCAATTTTGTAAATAATGCCAGAAAATTAGTTCTTTGGGGCAGAACTGCTTCAGGGAAATGTTTATTTCATGAGTGGCAGGATGATGAATCCTGGCTCCTGCGGATGGGTGGACCTGCCTGTGCCACCGCGGTGGCTCTTGCCCAGGAGCCCATGTCATGGTGCCAGCAGCTCCCAGCACCGCCAGTGTCCTGGCCCCGAGCTCGCAAGCGCTGTGGAGATGAGCAGGGCTGGTCCTGTGTGACAGGGACCGAGTACAGCACAGACAGGCCGCATGGCTGTCCCTGTGCTCCTCCAGGTCACTAACTGAGCTGCTTGGACTTCTCAAAATGCTTTTTATAAATGTTTGAAACCCCATCTTTCAGCACACGTGTTGTCGTCTATTTTTGGCATGTTTTTATTACTGCACTACACTTGTTTTTTGCATTGACAGAACTATTGGGATGGTTTTTTGTGCTTGGTTTTCTGGGAAGCTAAAGCAAGTCTTTATTCATTTTTAAAGGTAGTTGGGTGCTATCTCATCTGAGTTTTCATCCATCATTTTCAAAGTTAGGTTTACTATATTTATCCAGAGCTTTCCCTTCCTGTTTTTCGTCTCTGTTTAGGCTTTGTGTCTGCTCTCCAGGTTAGATCCCCTGCTCCAAAGCGGCACATTTTTGACAGGGAGAAAGGAAGCAGAAAGTGATTTCAAACTTCTTTCCCGTCCAGAAGGATTTGTTTGGTGCCTGCTTTTCAGCCATCAAAGTTTTTGTCTGTGGGCTGCCTTCTCCCTTCACATGGTGTTTCCAGGGCTGAGCACAGCAGGGACCGGCTGCTGGGTTGGGCTGTGTTGCCGCTGCACTCAGGCACTTCTCAAGCAGACAACGATAAACTCCTGGGAAGTTTCGCATAGCCAAATTTTTACACGTTCCGTAGGTAGACCTGGGGCCTTTGCATGGACTAATATAGTTAATAAAAATCAGCTTCTATATGTATATATATTTTTAGAGGGGTTTTCTGTGTTCTTCCTTCAGAGATCCTCATCAGCATCTTCCTGAACTGTAAGCTCTGGAATTAAACCTGCTCGGACACGCTCCTACAGATCATTTCAAATCAGTCGGACTTGCAGAAGCAGAGAGATCAGAAAATGGTCCCCGACACCTCTCTCTGCTCTGCTGGGCTCTGTGCGTAGGCTCTGCCATTTTTGCAGCCATGCATCATGTCTGCCTGCAGATCGCGTGTGCGTGATGATCTCCATGGCGACTTGGGCACTTGAGGCAGAAATATGAGCTGGTAAGTCAAGGTTACTCTCCCTCCTCCTCCTCCTTTCCTCTCAGTGCAATGCGGGTGATTACATGTGTTACGTTTTAGTATGGATGGTGCTTGTTTGGAGCAAAGCACAGCCAATCAGTTTTATTCTCCAAATCCAGTTTGAACCCCTCACACGGATCAGCAGAGCCCTGCACGGGGGGGTGAGGGTGTGGGGGTGGGGGGCACAGGACCATTGTCTGGGTCTGGGTGCGGACATGACACCCCTTGGAGGGGAGGCTGATGCTATGCGGATGGAATACAGTTAGAAATCCAAGGTAGCTTTTCCTCCTCTGTGCCTGGGAAACGCTGACTGGGGGCCAGCCATAGGGAAATGCAGATAATCAGCCCCTCTGTCCTTACTAGACACCCTGAAGAAACAGAAACATAAATATTGAATTATAAAAATAGAATTTGTATAGTCTCAGAATATATACATACATTATAAAGCAGAATTTTAGGTCTAATGTGTTCAGTTAGCCAGTGGGTACATTGAAGTTTTGCCTCTTTGTATTCACAAAACACTTTTTCCTCTTTCCATTGGTGCAAACGACTTGAAATGAATAATGTTTTTCTTGTTTGTTAGCATCATCTCCCCCTGTTGTCCATCGACATAAAATGCAGTGTTCTGGAACATGAGAAAGGCAATACATTTCCCCCAGTTCTTTGTAAGCTGATATCAAGTAGACAGACACCTTCTGAAGTTTTGTGCATGCTGTGCTCTTTTTTTCTTTGCTGCAACAAGAAAAGCCTTTTCTTTTAACCTGGCTTCCTTTGAAGAAGTAACTCAGGAAGCTTCATGGCCTCTCAAGGTAAGTGCATCTATAGACTGTATTTTTAGATCATGTTTACAGAAAACTACAATCTTTTACGTTTCCAGCAATCAGCAGTCTGATGAAGTGAGAGTTTCAGGCTAAAACCACATCAGCCAAAGCACAGTTGTTTTGGCATCCTTTAATTTTTCAGCATTCAAGAGGCTCCTAAGGAGACTAAAATCTATACTAGGATGTTACTTGAATAAAAAATGTTACAAAATGTTAGCATCTGCATTCAATCAGAAAATTTAGTGTTTGTATCTCTGTGCTTAAACCTGTCGGTACAGAACGCCTGGGAAGGGCAGGGACTGAGCCAAGGGTACCACTGTTTTTGCACACTTCTTTCCTATTCTACTTCGAAAATACCAAGTCAGCAAATGCTTTTCACTTTCAAAACTGGCCAGAGTCCTGACATAACCACGTAAGAAAATATAAATATCCGAAGAATAATTGAATTTAATCAGAATACTCCTATCCGGATTCATCTTTGTCATGTATTGTCTTTTAGCTGCAGCCGGTTGGGTGCTCAGGGCTATAGACTGATCAGTGTGCTGATCTAACAAGCCTTCTAAATTAATTTTGTCCATGCTTTCAAATGCTTAAACTAAGTAGAAGAACACAAATCTGTTTTTTTTTAACTCCCCAGAGGTCACCTTGTTGTGACGTACAGAGGCAGATGTTGGCCCAGGGAGTTTCAGCAATGTCTATTTATGTTTGTCAAATCCTTACTTCTCTCTTTTTTTTTTGCCCCAAATAATACTAAAAACATTCTGCGCTTACAGCACTAAAAGTTATACAGCAGCAAGCAAGTTTTACCACCTTGTTGCACTCTTAGAATGTACCTTTTTTTTTTTTTTTTCCCCCTGAGGGGTATGTATTTTGCTTACCATTAGCCATATAAAAAAGGTTTTCTGTATTTTTAATGCATAGTAGTTAACAAGAAGCAGCAAAATAGTCGTGTTGTGTAATACTGTTTTCATAATGAAAAAGCTTGATAATATCCTTCTTCTAGGAACAAGTAACTCTACAAATTATGATTGTACAGAATGCTCACTGTATCATACGGTATCTTTTAAGTTTTCCCATACCATAAATGAAATGGGAAACATCAACAAAAATAGACAAAGTGTCAGAGTAGCTCGGATTGTCATCAATATTTAATGCATTTACTGTTTCATTTTTGTATAGCTTAAAATTTGACAGGTAGAACTGCAATTTGTTGTCTTTTTTTCTCTTTATTATTCGAGAATAACACTAACACTCGGCCACTTCATGGCATTTCATGTAACAACAAGAGTTACGGCAGTAACAGAACCCTGAGAGGTAAAATGATGCAGAAGAGCATATAAAATATTTATTACCCAGTTATACATTTTTAAAAGCCAGCTACAAATTCAAAGGGGTTACTTCTTCTTCCTGTGGTCTCAGACTTTGAAAGAAAGCAGTGGCTGCAAAGACAAATTAAGATCAAAATATGATTAAATGATGAATCAACCACAGTGGGTTCAAATAATGCTAAAGAATCTCATTTAAAATCCACAACAGCAAAAGAGAGCTTCAGACCTAGAGCCAAAATTCCTTCTGGACCTCAGACCCCATCGTGCCTAAGTGTTGTCACACATGAGATAAAAATGATCGGTTTGGGGACTGCTTTACTGCCGAAGCGCAGGGGCTCAGCTTAATACGAGGATTTACCATTTATATGCGGAGAGCTTCAGCTCGCTCGCTCTTGTTCCGGCAGAGCCAGTGTTACTGAAGGCTGCGCGAAGATGCTTGTAGTAAAACCCGCAGGAATTTGTTGAGAATCAAACGTCTGTGGGGGTCACTGCGCTGTGGGGGACGGTGCCCGTGCGTGTGAAGGGGTGCGGGCACACCGGTGCCTCTAGCAGTAAATACTCTCCTTACCTTCCCAGCACTAGCCAAGGTAACCACCGCTGTGTCCTAAAGGACGTGTTTGCAACAGCAACCAGAAAACACAGCTTAACGATATCTGATCTTTTCATTAAGATAATAATGAATAATACACTGTAAGAGGCTGTGTAGGCTTTGATACTGGGGTTGTAACATCCAGCTTGGGGAATCTGAGATCCCGGGAAAGGTTATCTCTAATTAAGAGAAAATATGCATGCCCTCAAGATGCTAGGAAGCATCTTGCTAGAAGCAAGCCCTCAGCAGCTCGGTGTGCATCAGCACGCAGGGCTGAGCAGCCTGCATTGAGGAGCTTGTGGCCACCAGCTCCAGCCTCGTCCCACCGACTGAGTGCTCGGAAGCTGTCAGAGCAGATCAGGGGCCCCCCAAGCCCACGTCTCCTGGTTTAGCTTCATCCGCCGTGATTCCACTTTGCATGCTCCAAGACTGCTTTATAAACTGAATCAGAGTGCTCGAAGGGTGGGAGATTCACTTCAGATCCTCACTCCTGATCAGAATTAAAATGCTGATATAGTCACAGGCAGAATGGGACATTAGTGTTCCAGTTTTGATCCAAGCAGCTAGCTGCTGTTTGGCCCTGTTAATTTCTGAATTTTTTGCCTTCTTTTCCTGCAGAATCTCAGGGACAAACCAACTCAATCTTTAAGGATTACCTCCCTGGTTCTTCTGACCTTCCTGAACAGAATAAGCCCGTGGAACCAACAAGTCTCTGGAAGCAAACACCTCTCACTCATAACTTGCCACCTGGTCTGGAGTACCTGAACCAGGTCCTGAAACTTTTCAAATGTTAAATTGTTTTGTTTTCTTCATAGACTTCTTTGATACCTTGGGAGATGGGGTTGTTTGGGTTTTTTCTTGGGAAGGGCAGATGTAGAGATGGAGAGGCTTTTATTTATTTTATGTTCCTGTGAAATAAGGAACATAGGAATGACAAGCCCTTCTTTCGTTGCTGCCATTCATTTCTACAGAAATGCATTTGTGCTGCAGCTCTCCTTGCACCAAAACCATACTTTTCTTCCGTCTAGGACTTTTTCTAGGTCATGGTATTACCCCTCTCATTGTCCCCCCAGCTTTCTTCCAGTTCCTTAAGAGCTCTCTCTTAGGGAAACGGCTATCAAAAACTCTAGTTGACCTCAAAACCAGGCAGTGTGTGAGGGAATTGCCATCTCATTATAACCCATCCTTTGAGGAACATGAAGGTCTTCTGAGCAAATTCCTTCTGCCAGGGACAGTGCTCACCAGGTTGGAGGTAAGGTCCTGGGGCAGCAAGCTCCCATGGTGACGGCTTTGTGAGCCTGGGTGGCTACAAACCCTCACCCGCTCTGTGTCGGGTCGTGGGGCAGGAAAGCACCAGTGCCTGCGAGAGGGAAGTCCTGCAAATGGAAGCAGATGAGTAGGTCACAGGCAGGGGAAGGAGGAATGGAATGATAAAGTCTTCTCAGTCCTACTGCTAAAGGTGTAGCTGTCAGTCTCGCTCTGTGAAACCTCCCGCTCCTGGAGCTCAGACGAGTGATGATCTGCAGCTCTGCTCCAGAAGTGTCACTCCTCCCGCATTTTTTTACTTGGAGGGTCGCTGCTGCTGCTTTGACACTGGCTCCAGTTTGCATTTCACATGTGGCTGGATTCTGCCACTCTTTTGTATGTCGAGTAACGCTTCCTACACCCTGCCTGGTATGGGCAGGGACCAAATCAGGCCCCCAGTGTGGTCAGATTGTGATTCTGCTACACACACTTCTGCTGTGTTTGTATTTTGGTGGTGCCTGGCAAATGTTTATTTCACTCCGGGTCTGTCTTTTAGATATACATTTCTGGTAGCTTTGTACAGAAGCAGAAATTGAATGTATTTTATATTTGAAACTAGGTTACCTAGATAGCTAATGAAACCGGGAGACCCTTCACAAACAATCTTTCATGTGGAGTTATGATTTTCATTTCATGGTGCCCAAACACAAAATGATATGTGTTGTCAATTACACGAGCATTTGCTCACAGACTGTGGGAGCTACATTTTTTAGTCTAAAAGTGATTGTGAGAGTAAATACTTGGCAGGTTACATATTCAGTCTCCTGTGCGAACATGAATTATCCCTCAGATTTGCCCATACAATGTGGGCAAGCAAATTCGATTACTTCATTTTATAGAAGCTTTACATCTGACACAAAGACAAAAGAGCGAGTGGCTGTCAGAACTATAACTAGAACTCAAGGCTTCATTCATGCTTGTTCTCTGCCCAATAACTGCGTGTCAGTGCTGCAGCCCGTGCTAATTATTTTCAATTTTCTCTGCAGTCTGCAAGTGGAAAGCATGTGTGCAATGCTGATTATTGGCATATACGCACAGCCAGAGTTTCCATGCATTGCAGAACATTTTGGTGTGCGATGCTGAAGTCATACTGGCTGTGTGAGTAATGAAACAAGCTCACACAGGATAGATTGCAGCAGAAAGGAGATCCGACCAGCGGGGAGAGGGCTGCCTGCAGAATGACTGTGGGATTCACAGCTGCCAGGGTGATCCCTTGGGATTTATCCTGATGGACTAAAAGATTTTCACGTAATGAAATTCTCAAACGAATGAAGATGTTTCTAGCAGAACTGGGAGCTTTTGATGCCATCAGGAATACTGTGTATCTTTCTGGTTGTGTGTGTTTTGGGGAAAGGTGGATCCAAATTTAAATAGGCACAGACAGCTGCTACTGGAGGGACATGGGGAATAGGGAACCTGCTTTAAAACAAGGCTGCAAGGGTTTCATCTTTAGACGAACAAAATGCTACCAGAGAGGGAACTGTGACAGCTCTCACCCCTAGAAGGGTAAACAACCTGTGGGGAAAAAAGAGACGTTTGACTTATAGAATGATATTACCAGAAGAAAGATTGTATAGAAAGTGGTTGCAAATAAATACAGGATAAAAAACAGAAATGAGGTTCTGGGATTATCTCCAGCAGGAGCGGGGAAGAGAGGTGGACAGATTTGAGAAAGTGGAATATATTTCTTCGTAAGACCAGTTGATTCTGAACCAAGGATCCAAATTTAATGAATCTCAGAGAGATCCTTACAGTCTTATTCTAACCAGCAACTCAAGGACACAGCATATAGCATTGTATGAGAGGAAAAGAAATTATCTGATGTGTATGTTAAGGCCAGACAGCAACAATTCACTCTGCAAATACACACCCGGAGTCAGTCAGGCCGAGGAGCGATTCGCTCAGCTCTTCAGGGTGGCCCAGAGAAGGGCAATAAACTGCTGCTGCCCTGGCAAACTGATGCCATGCTTTCTATCATTATCACAAAAGTGACACTCTTCAAACAATTTCTTCCAGAACAAGTTACCCAAACCTCATTATTATCTTCCAGATCACAGCCATAGTTTGAGGAGTTGGCCAGTGCCCATCATAAAAATCGAGGGAAATTTTGCCTGTAGCGGGAACAAGCAGACGAAACCTGGGAGAAGAATTTTCCAAGTAGCTCAATAGCATGTTGTCCCACCATCCAGGCTTAACCAATTTTGTAGGAAGCTTCTTAGTTTATTCTTGCTTAGACTGATCAGATGTAAATTTAATGCCCACAAAACTGAATACTGAGAATTAGCTGTGTAGAAAGAATTTTAACACATCTGAGCTCAAGGGGACTCAGACCCTTGTAAACCAAAGGGCTTCAGATGCTCTCAAATGCAAGTGCAGAATTCCCTTGATCCACAAGTGCCCCCATGAAAGGCAGATCGGAACAGCTGCCTTGCAGAAACCAGTGAAAGGCAAAACAAGGCAAACCTAACAAGGGACATCGCCACCTTGTCTAAACATCATTTATACATTGTACACAATAAACCAATACACAGACCAAAATCATTCAAAGCTTTTAACTGCTCAGGCTCATTAATTTTCTTTTCCCTGTGCAAGTTGGTGTGGGGCAAAGAAATCCATATTAAAATCAATGCTAAAACATTAACACAGCCCTGCCATCATTAACTTGTTTATTCTTTTTTCATCGGCAGAGCACTTCCCATGAGCTCCAGGAGTTCACATATCTCATGAAACCTAGACTGCAAACAGCAAAGATTCTTGGGAGAAAATAAGTCCAAATATATTTTATTATTTCAATTACTGGCATGCACATTTCAGAGATTAATGAAAGGGATAAAGAAGTTTCTCTTTTACCAGCTATTCTTTGCAGCCTGAACTAGCTGCAGGAGATGACTAGAATTGACAAATGGCTGCAACAGTTTGAATACGTACCAGGCAAGATTCATCAATTGTAAAATATACAGATGCCAGAGAGCTGTGACATGCTGGTCTCAGAAGGTTGTTGTGTGCTTTCTGTCTGCAGCTGTGAGTAATGGCAAAATTCCGTGCCAAGCGTTTGCCCATCAGGAATTTAAGGAAAAGAAATTAGCAAAGCCTAAGCTATCACATAAAACAGGCATAAAAAGTCACATAAAATCTGAAAGGTAGACTGAAATTAGGTCTGGCTGGCTTTATAATACTAATGACTGTTCTCTAAAAAAGAGTAATGTTGGAGGGACGATAAGCACAGAAAAGCTGGGTATCGTGGCAAACTGTTTTCCTCATGCATTTGTAACCAGCTCACAGAGGAAGATGGTTTCAGCCAGCCGAGGGTTTCTCTGGGGAGCTGGTGTTTTGCTCATTTTGGGACCCCGGCGTAACCTGTTGCCAGATTTAGGGTGCAGAACTCCCAGTGCCTGAAATCAAAGCATTAAAGCTCGTGTGTGCCATCGCTGGCAGCACCAGATAGCTCTGCTGGGCTGCCCCAGCGGGGTCTGTGGTGTGCAGTACAAGAACGTTTTAAGCTTGAGCCCAAACTCATTCACTCCTGCAACTGCCATGGAGCCCAGCAGCACCCTTACCTTTGGGGTAAGGGGCTTCCCCTCTGCCAAGACCAGGAGGGAGGAACAGAGGTGAGAAGTGGGTCCTGCTTCTCTCACACATCTTTCTGTTGTGTTGGCTTCCTCATTCCCCCAGTGAAAGTTATTTTCCTTCAAACGCGCGGGTGAGTTACCTGACCACTGCACCTCCTGTCACGCTCTTCAGCCATTATTTCAGAGGGATGTCTGAAGTGAGACTTGAGATACTCCTAGGGCACCCAGCTTGTGCACTTCTGGAAGGAAAGAAATCCTAATAACAGGGAGGTGAGCAATAAAAATAAACAGGTGGCTGCTGGCAGTCCCAGACCTTTCCAACATCCACCATCTTGTTTGTTTTTTTTGTTGTTTGTTTTTTTTTTGCTTGTTTGTTTTTTTTAAACAGCTGGACCGGATAATTATTCATCAGCAGGTGGAGCTTCTTGAAGGTATGGTGCAATTCTTGTCCCTCTTTAACAGTGCTGGTACACAGATGTCTCCAAAAGGCTTCCAAGTCTTGTCCTCACCTTGTTGAAGTCATTGCGAAGCCTCCTGCTGACCTTGCATCGGGCCCGTAATGTGGTGGTAGGGTGATAAAAGTTGCTTTCTTTATGCCTGTCCTACAGCAAACCGAAGAGGAGAGAAAGATGGCAGTGAGTAATCCCCACACCAGTCCTAAAGTCTCTCCCTCAGACACCTCTCCCTCAAAGTTATTAAAGTTTAACCACCTTTCCAATCCATGGAAAAATGTATTGTCTTTAACAATAATTAGCATGCTATGAGAAACAAAGCAAATGAAGAAAGGAAGGTCACAAAGAGAAGCATAACAGTTTCTATTCACATAGTTCCTCAGAATTCCAAAGTATTGAACAAGTATTAAGTTCTACAAGTAAAACAATTTTTAACGTATTTCCCTCATTCAAAATGTTGTTGGCCTGATTCTTGGACATCTCACTGAGTGAAAGTTTTGTCATTGGAGTGGGGCAGCCTCATGTTGTTACTTTTCACAGATGATAAAGCAAGAAAAAGCCCAAACCAAAACTCAGGATCTGAATTCTGTTTTGTGATATGTACTTCAGCGTACAGCAAATCAAAGCCTTGGAACTAAATGTTCCTTCAAAATACAGACCTAACAGTATTATTTCCTTATAATTGTATATTTTCTTTGTGTCATTATTTCAAAACAATTTTTTAAACAGTCTCTGTTCTACAGATTTTTAGACTATATACTATAGAGAAAACTGGAACTATAAACTTGTACGCAAAGCTGAATTTGGTGAGTCTTGGTAAAGGCTAACTCTAATTCTAACATTACACTAAGGTAACGTACTACTTGTTTTGCTTTATTAGCCATACTTGGCACAGAGACCTCCAGCAAATACGAGATAAAAAACCATTTGGGACAAAGAGTTTACTTTGCAGTGGAAGAAAATGGTTGCTTTGATCGTAACTTGTGTTCGCCCATAAGGTCTTTCACCATAAGGATCGCTGATAACACGGGCCGAGAAGTGATTACAGTGAACAGACCCTTGAGATGCAACAGCTGCTGGTTCCCCTGCTTCCTGCAAGAGGTGAGTGAATCCTAATTGCCTTCAGGCTGCCTGACCATCTCGCTGGATGTGCACAGCATTAATGAAGCCCCGTGCAACCTCTGCGAGGATGGCAGGACAGAATTCACACCCAGCTCTCAGCCTGGGGGACTGCGTGGCAGACTTCGTTTAGAAGTAACTATTGATAAACAAGGCCCCTTTATGAGTTATATTCCCAGCTTGCCTCCTACCTGTCATGGGACCTTACTCTACTGAGACCCGAAATAAAGCCTCTGTATCTGATGATACAGATGCCTCCCCAGTTAGGGAACACCCTAAAACACTGCTTGCCTGGCACAGACTGACGTCTGTTAGTGCTACAGATGTGTCCTCTACTTCCAGAGTGTGAAGGATGGAAAATCCCTCGGGGCCATTAGTGCGTGTGGGTACGACCGGGGAAGCGGCTCTCCGAGGAGGCCGATGCTTTGCTCCATGGCTCTGCCTCTTCAAGGCCATATATCTCTGGGAAACTGCAGAACTTGGAAATACGCTGCTTTGAGTGAAAAATGTAGATCCTATAGAGTATTAGATCTTTCCTCCTTATTTCTGAATCTCCTTTATTCAGACCTCTTTCTTGTTTTACCAAAATGTTTTATTGGTTAATTCATCTACCTACTTTCTCAGTACTACATCAGGATTTTTTTTTTAAAAAAGGGTCCTTTGGTAGCACAGCTACTGTATAAAAAAGCTAATAGAACACTCACTGATTACAATAACAAAAACTTTTCACAACGTATGGCTTTTATAGAATCTCATATTATATGTAAGATGTTAGCTTCTGGGGCAGCTTTGGAGTTTCATATTGTCCCCTATATTTAAAAACACCATTAGACAGCCTTGTATGTCTAGTTCAGAGCTTGGCAAAATTATATATAATTATATACAATAAATATTTTGTCATTATATAAAAATAAATTATTATGGACAAATATATGAATGCAAAATTAGTTTATAAAATTTTTTTGTTTTCTTTTGTTTGCTAGTTAGAAGTTCAGTCCCCACCAGGTACAATAGCTGGGTACGTTGTACAGAACTGGGACCCTTTTCTGCCAAAGTTTACTATACAGAATGAAAGTAAAGAAGATGTACTAAAAATAATTGGCCCGTATGCAACTTGTGGCTGTTTTGAAGATGTTGACTTTGAGGTATGATTCTTATGAGTGTTAAGCATTTAAAAGTTTTACTACTTTGAATCATAGAATCATGGAATCATAGGGTTGGAAAGGACCTCTGGAGATCATCTAGTCCAACCCCCCTGCCAGAGCAGGGTCACCTTAGAGCAGGTTGCACAGGAACGCGTCCAGGCGGGTTTTGAATGTCTCCAGAGATGGAGACTCCACCACCTCTCTGGGCAGCCTGTTCCAGTGCTCTGCCACCCTTAAGGTAAAGAAGTTCCTCCTCATGGTTAGGTGGAACTTCCTATACTCAAGTTTGTGCCCGTTACCTCTTGCCCTGTTCCCGGCCACCACTGAAAAGAGCCTGGCCCCATCCTCCTGACACCCACCCTTTAAGTATTTATAAGCATTAATAAGGTCACCCCTCAGTCGTCTTTTTTCCAGACTAAACAGACCCAATTCCCTCAGTCTTTCTTCATAAGAGAGGTGTTCCAGTCCCCTAATCATCTTGGTAGCCCTATGCTGCACCCTCTCCAGCAGTTCCCTGTCCTTCTTGAGCTGGGGAGCCCAGAACTGGAAACAGTACTCGAGGTGTGGCCTCACCAAGGCAGAGTAGAGGGGGAGGATGACCTCCCTTGAATAAGCGTCTCACTTAAAAATCCTGTTATTCTACCCTTAAAAATATTACATATGTTGCTATAATTATGGAACAGAAGTACAACAATGTGCATTGGAGTTCCTAACTTGTACTCTCAGATTTCTACAGATGTTTTGTGGACAGGAGTGACAATTCCTTCAAGGAAATAAACATATGACTAAGTGAAGTCCTGGTGCTCTGCAGTCCATCCATGAGCACTCAGCCATTGATTTTGGTAGGCTCAGGGTTTCATCCCACACGCGTTCACTGTTACCTGACACACAGTTCCTTGAAGACTGTGGCATTGAGTCTGCCGCTTTCATTACTCTCAGACTGAGAACAACTGTCCAGTATGTCTACAGGCATTTGAAAACATTAATCAGGAGAAAAATAATTCTGAGGAGCCAACGAGATATTTAAGGGATCAGAGGGAGAAAGTGAGATGTTTTAAGAAACCCTGGACAGAGTTTTCTGATGTGAACAAAGCGCTTTGCCTTAGTTAAGGCATCACAAAAGAGCTTCTGTGTTGATCAACTCATTAGACAAATCAGAATACTTCAGTGGGTACTGCCTGAAATTTCAGTATACTGTGAGAAACATGCAGGTGGCTACATAATGTAAAACATATCTGTCTGTTGTAGGGCATAGTGGTCCACAGCAATGGTGCTGCTGTGACTTGGAGCCTATTAGAAACACAAGACAGGAAAAAACAATTCATTGTGAAAGAAGAGCAAAAGTGGTATAAACTTTCACAATTGCTTTCCTCCACTTTTCTGTCAGCTCTAAAGATGCTGATGTTTCCAGACTTGAGACCCTTTCTGGTGTGCCACTCCTAAAGGTAAATCTGACACTAATAGAGCATCTCAATGGTAAGAATAAAAGAACCACCTGACAACTCTAGCATACTTTGTGTGTTGGGGCACAGTCATTAGTTCTGTGGAGATATAATCAGCGTGTATTTGATTTATTTACATTTACTCGCATTCCTATTTTTTATTTGTGCAGGTAAAAGCTCTCAACGAGATGTCAACGATTGGCAAAATTTCCAAGTACTGGTCTGGATTTGTAAACAATGTCTTTACCAACACAGCCAACTTCGGGATCCAGGTCCCTGTAGATCTTGATGTGAGAATCAAGGCAGTAATGATTGGTGCTTGTTTCCTCATTGTAAGTATGCAAAACCAGGAGGTAGACCCATAGAGGTGGGCAGACTGGGACAAAAGGGGCCTTTGCTATCAGCTGTGATCCTACAAAGGCATAAGCGCAGTGGAAAGCCAAACCTGCTACCTAAAAGATAAGTTACCTGAAACCCTTTTAATTTTTATGACTGCTGTTGTTTTTTTCTTATTTGCTGAGCATCTTTAGGTTCCTAACATTTTTGTTTATTAAGCTGTTTCCATAGTATTCCACTTATCTTGTATCTTACATGGCAGGCTCAAATATGACCATACATGTCAAACCTACCAGACTGCCCCAACCCCCTTACCTGTTGTGTTTGAATGGGGATTCTGTATACAAGTCAAAACAAAAGTTATGTTATTTCTAATGGTAGCTTCAAACAGTGAGTGCCCATTCAATAGTTCTGTCGAGTGTTGCACGTAAAACCTTCAGGTCATATGAAATTTCCTACAAAAATTCCCTTGTGAAGATCATCACAAGAGGGTAACTATATGAAAAGGAGAATAGTCACTGGGGTGAGTGAATGGGGGTAAGGATGAAGTTAAGACGCATGTTTTCTACGATTACAAATAGATATTTGCTGTGTACATCTCTTGCCAACACAAATGCACTAATATTAACATGCAATGGTTTCAAAATCATCTGTGGTACTTACATCAGAGAATATAAAACAAAAGGCCAAAACTATTTCAATTATCCACTGGAAAGTGTTTGCTTTAAAATAGAGACAATTCAGATATTTTGCTTTTATTAGGTTTGAAATGTAACTCACTTAAGATTTTTGGATTGTGTCCTCCAAAACTCCTGGTGCTCAGTGGCAGAGTAATACGAAACAATTGACGAATGTAATTACTTTATGTAAGAAAAGCCTACGAGTAAGACTTTTTGATAGTAATTGTTGCATTTTTGTACCTTCCTTACCGTTCACAGTTTGTTTATTTGTAGGACTTAATGTTCTTTGAAAACTCTTTGGATGGATTATAACAAGATGATAGAAACAATAAAATATGCAGAATGTGTTTCAGTAAGTAAAAATGAAAATGAATTGATCTTCTTGCTTTGAAGACTTATATGTTAGATACTTTCTAATTCTTTTTCATTTTCTTCCAGAAATCCCTTGAGCTTTGGACATGTTTTTGAACTGCACAAATCCTTGTTCCTTATAGGAAAAGAAAGGGAGCTAATGATGATGTTTATTAAAATATGTCTCATGTAAATAATAATTTCCCACTTACGTTTTATGTGCATTGTAGCTAAACACATACTTTTCACACAGAGCACTGTTGCTTTGGAACAGCGCTATTCTCTTCTTTCTCTTTTGATGTCCCTGCATGGGAAATCATGAAAGATTAGAGGAAGGCTTGCAGCGTCACTGATGAAAGTCTATGTTTAGAGAAGCCTTTGAAGTTTTGCAAATGCTGGTACCAGTTACTAACCACATGAGGGTGTGTTCTGGGGGTTTTGCTTTTTCACGATTTTCGAAGTAATTTTCTGATTTGTTATTTAATTAATAGTAACAAACTGAGATTGAAAATAACAAATATAAAGACATCACCCGATGGGAAGTTCAAGATGTTATCTGTTTCAGTGAGTTGAAAGAAGAGAAGTGGTGTTTGCTAGTAAATTAATTTTATGGCAAAGATTTGTTTAACAAGTGGCAGCCAGAAATTAGGCTTCCAATGGTAGACTTGGGAACGTAAGCTCTGTTCAGAAAATCTGGTCTTCCACTGCTTTTACTGAATGTGGGCCATAAGGTTTGAGAGATGGTCCTCTGTGTGCTAGAGGGGCACAAATCACCTCACATTTGAACTGTCTGGTGGTAAGAATTCTTGCTCCCATCCACTCAAGAATTTCCTTAAGAGGTTTGTTCCTCTCAATAATATCTGGTGGTTGATAACTTCTCATTCAGCCTTGCCCTAGAACAGAATCTTTCTTTTCCTTTGGCAAGCTCAGGTATTTTCTGTGATAGGACTGTGCAACAGGAGCTTTTTCTGTTTCAGATAGCAGTTTTATGTAGCTGTTCATTCCTGCAGTCACACCTCATCATACTGTTCCCAAACATTCCTGCCAACAGGCTTCTACCAATACAAGCTTCCTTCATCCATGATATATATGGAAGACGTAAACAGAAGAAATTTTGTTGCAAAATATTTGCTGTATGAACTTGCTTATGTCCCTCTTAAAAACTCCAATGAGTCCTCAGGAAGCAAACCAGTACCATACAATATTGATGGTAAAAACAAATGCTATCATAGTCACCGGTCAGGTTTCCAAGTGGAACGTTTTACAAATCTCTTGTTATTTAATTTATGTTATTTAATGCTGGATTTTCTTTTAGCGTGAACTAGTAATTCAATTCTAGCAAATACCCAACACATCAACGGAAAGGAGGGGAGATAATGAATAATTCATAAAAATGAAAAAGAGCTAAATTTATCTGGTGATTAAGTCTCAACAAATATTTAGACTAATTTTAAATTAATGTTCATGGATATGCATTCAAACACAGTGAAGTCAGGAAGTTGCAACTAATGTTCCCATAGTGAAATTAACTCAGGAATGCTTATAGATTTAAACAGTGTGTTTTAGATTATATACCACACTTAGGTATTTATACAGATTTACATATGTCTTGAAAATAATTGTGGTTAACAAGCTCTGACAATCATCATTATCTGTTAACCGCTTCGTTACGGGCTCTGGCTGTGACTCTCAGCAGCGCAATCAGGCTGCGATCCGCGGAAGTTCTGAACTCCCAGGGAAGCATGGCTGCCACCATTCCCAAGAGGAAAAGTGGGGTCCCTGTGCAGTCGCTGTGAGCTTCGTGGGCAAGAAGCTCCCTCGTGTGGAAATTTGTAGTTTTGCAGAAGAATACCCATGACTGACGCCAATTTGCGATTCTCACTTGTTTCCCGTTGGTGTCGTTCTATTAAACGCGGTCCTTTCACTCCTGACTTACTCTAACGTGGATTGAGAAAGAGCGCCAGTTTTTTATGTTAATGTATGTCTTTAAATCCCTTTGCCTCTTAGACGGAAGTGACTATTGTAGCCAACGGTTTTGGGTCTCACGCAAAACCACGTTCTTGCACCATTTTTGAGTTCTGTGTGTCTGAACGCACAGCTGAATGCCGTGCCTGGTGAGATCAGCAGGTTCCTCTTCCATCTACCACTCTTTCTCTGCAATTTCCAGTCTTCTTATGACCCTTAACAAGCCAAAGAAGAAAATGTGTCCAACCACCATTGAAGTCAATATGAAATAGGATCTTATTTACCTGCAGGGCTGAATTTGGCTGCGAGTGTCCACATATATACCTTGTAGGTAAGCAATATATGCATATTTTTTTTTTTTTTATATATTGCAACCAGATGATAGTACTGTATTTCTTCACTTAGTGACTCTGTTGCCATTGAGCGTGTTAGTACAATTTTATTTTACTTTTTTAAGTGTAATGCTTGCATACATATATGAGTATGTTTGAGTGCCTCTGTTTATACCCAGCAGCAGCTTCTGGGACATACAGAAATAGGTTCAGTCCCTGGATACAACAAAGCACTGGGGCTGGGATAGCTCTTGCTGGCTAGAACTTCCTCAGCAGCCTGCTTGACCTTGGTCTCACACTTCAACATCCTGGTAGAAATTCCGTGCCAATGCCAGCACTTTTTCAACTGGAAACTCCTTCTTCTAAATCACAGCTGCCATACAAGGGCAGGTATTTATCCTCAGCAAAGATGATGGAGTTCTGCATGGTATTACTAAAGAAAAGCTAAGGTGTTCTAAGATTTTAAAACCCTGCAGCTCTAACTAGTAACTCTTTCTTATTAATAGCAATGTGTTTTATATTATGGGAGCTACGTAAACTCTTTACAAATCTCACCTTTCACAATTCCCCCAAGGGCTGGGAGTGGTTCTCCAAAGGAGAATCTGGTGTTCCCTAAAGGGGGACAGATATTCTCTAAAGCAGATTCATGTCCTGAACATCTTCTAGAAACATGATTGTTCTAATGAAACCGAAATTTTACTTAATCCAGCCAAGCAAATAGTTTTTCACTTGATCACCTGCCAAATTGTAAAGCTGTGTAGTACATAATTCTTGTGTTCAGTAGATGGCAGCAACAGCTCATTAATACAATATTTAGCTTTCCATAGATCACAAGATGTGCCCAGGACACTGATTAAAGATCAACACACCTTTAACCTCTAATTGATTTCTACCCTTAACTTGAGGATTTTTTCTTTGTCTGGTATTAAATCTTTGTCACATGATGCTGAGTTATCTTCATTGCCTGCTACGTACAGCTGGATTATTGGTGACTGATATTTTATGAGACCTGGTAGACGCATGGGCAGAATCCAGTCTACCACAAAGTGAGGTCGTCTGGCCAGACCAAAAACCTATTTTTTTTGCACCTGGAGCATCTCTCCAGCTTCCACAGGTGGACGGAGGCCCCGGGACATTCTCTACCTTCTGCAGAAACAGAAAGTGCTGTGTCTAAAGGAGATTGCCTTGTGGTGGGGTCCCTAGAAATGTGGAAGGTTTCTATGAGTAAAATAACTCTGCCCCCATGTCATGTCATCATGTCCATCACTATGTGCTGTCCTGGGGCAGATGGATGGAAACCCCCTGTACTGCCACAAACCCAGATGACACCAGTACCTGGGAAGGAGCTGGATTATCCATGGGAAGGTCAACCACTTTTTGTAAGAGAGCGGCAACACAACATCTCTGTAAATCCTGACATCATTTGGTCATCTAATAACGTGGTGGATGCAAAAGTACTTCTCTTTGTAGACTTTGATGTCCATATTGAAAAAAATCTGGTTTTGTTTCAATTATTTTATGATCAGACAGACCTAGAAATGATCCAAAATACACATTTTCTAATGGAGTTAACTAAGTGGTACCTGTTTGAAAAAGAAATATAGATGCAATTTCCTCCTCCTGACTTCTTAGTTGAATTTATTTCTTTTCAATCAGAATGGTATATTCTATGTTAGAATGATACATCCTAGTTTAATTCAAAGACCAACTTTAGGTTTTTAAATGTGCTTTTTTCTTCCCTTAGTGGGCAAAAAAAGCTTTAGTTCCTTAGGGGAAATTACCACATATCCTGTGAAAGGAGATTTGTTATTTTTTTTCTGGAATCCTAAATGTTTTTCTAAACTCTGTCCTCCTTAGGAATAACTTCCTTAATGCCAAATCATTATTGAAGTACTCTATTAGAACTTGCCATGAGACAACAGTTTATTCATGGTTTGTCAGCATTTTATTACTTCACTCCTTGGAAATGAAATCAACAAAACAATTTTTAAGAGACTAATACCTACTTTTTGGAGTGAGATACAACTTCCTGCTTGCTCTCTGTATTTGTTAGTAGTATGCTTGCAAAAGTCCACTAAACTTTTATAAAAGAAAGGTCAGAAGGACAAACACTGGACTGTGCCCAGTGACTTGCCCCCAGAGCGTGTTCACTCCTTTGTCCCAAAGGACAGCGTCCTGGTTTGAGGCAAAACAGAACCAATTTTTCTGTTCAGTAATTTTACTTCTTAGCTAGGCCTCTTCTAACTCTCTGAAATTAACAGCATGTTGTGTCGAAAATGGTTCATTCTCAGAGTGATAAGACCAATGTTTACTACCAGTGCCAAGGAATGGTACGCAGAGAGGCTCTTGCTTATACTTACTGCTATAACAACCAAGGTCAGCTAATTTCATTATTTGCCCCGTTAGAGGGTCGGAAGTGGAAAAGCGTAGAGGGGTCCCACCTGCGGGGAGGAGCGGACAGGACAGGTGACCCAAAATTGACCAACAGGGGCATTCCATCCCATCTGCCCCATGCTCAGTATAAAAGCTGAGGGATCAAAGGGTCAGCTCTCTTTCTTCAATGGCCAACATCCGAGGAGGACCCTGCCTGTTCATCTGCCTTTGATCCCGATCCATGTGTTCCTGACTCCATCTGTGGAATCCAGTTCCCTCCCATTGCTGAGCCCAGTCTGGGACTTCCCCAGTGCCTGCTGGTGATGTCATCCTGGGAACTTAATACGGTTTTGTATGTACTGCATCTATATTATTATTTCCTTTTTATTTTATGATTAATATTTTATTAAAGTAATTTAGTTTCTTCTAAACTCATAAATCTCTTTATCTCTCCTCCTCCTCTCCATGTGCGAGAGGTGGGGGGAGAGCATCTGTCACTGGCCATTGGCCAATTCGGTCAAAACGGTGACAGACAGTGAATTCCTGCCACTGTGAAAGGGAGACCTGCAGGTGACCTCACGTTGTTGTGTATCTCCTGGATTGCCATTGAAAATTCATCTCCGTTCACAATTAGGTCTTATTCCCCAGTCTCTATTTGCAAAAAGAATGCAGAGACTTCTCATCCCTATTCTTACTTTAATTTTCTTCTGGCAAAGGAGTATAAACATAGTTATTCCAGCATTGCTGCAGGAATTGGAGTCCTGACCTCATCTGCCTTAACGCCCAGCAGACCTGCTTGAAAGCTACAGCTTTCATAGTAAACCTGCTGTATTAATGCGCACAGGACTAGTCAATCCTCTTGTCTCACTGTTATTGAAAAGGCACACAGTGACGTTCATGTTGATGGACTGTTTCCAGCATGGAGTCCTGGGGTCAGCTGTGAAGCCATGCAGCACTGGTACTTAGACAGCTGGTTTGTCACCTTTGGTTTTGAAATAAATTTACTTTACTGTATTGCACAGGTTAAATTAATCTCCATCATTTAACATCCCCATTCATGAGGAATAAATAAGTTAGGCAATCTTGTATAGATCCAAATTTAGTGTTTTCACAGACTGCGAGCTCAGTTCTGTGTACTTCTTATGACATGGGCTCTGGCACAGAATAGCTCCTAAAATCTGGATATTGGCAAGCAGATAAGCACAGAAATTGCTCACATGCTTAAAGATAAGTGAGCACTTTGCGTACTCTTATTTCTAAAGAACACAGCACCTCCCAGGTTTAATCCTCAAATAATTATGTAATAAAAAATGTTGACAAGAACTCTTAAGTTCTCACATAAATTCCTAATTGGGAGGAAAGTCCCCACTTATTTGAGTGACCTTGTTGACTGTACTTGTTGTTTATTTAAAGTAGGAGTACTTTCACATGAAGGCTGATAGATTAGGCTTAGCATGCAATAAAATAAAATAGTATTGTAGAAACATGCAGGAGGAAACCAAGAGCCCCACGGTGGCACCATGAGAGCTGTGCTGCTTCACAGCCATCCCAGGGCCGGGGGATCCTCTCCTCCAACACTTACCGGGAAAGCTGTGCTTGGGCTACACGTGGCTGGAAAACAGGGAAGCACACACCACACATTTTCCATCTTTAGGTTTCTATAGGCCAGTCATAATACGTCTAACAATGTTTTTATTCTGACAACTGGGTGAGTATTGAGGGAAAATTCTTCCTGTAAGTCATTTCAACAGGACTCATCAACTTAATGTGCTTTTCCAATTTAAGATACTAATTTGAGGGAATTTTTTTGCTCTGTGACAACAACATCAGGTAAGTGCTCTATTTACATTACTGATTTTTTTTTTTTTTAATTAAAAAGGAAAACAGCATACAACAACAAAGCCCTACAAGCTACTGTTGGCAGCCACTGCTCTCTCTAGAAATATTTGTTTCTACCTAGAAATGACCCTCGGCATTTTTTTTCTGTTGTTGTTTCAGATGAGCACATTTAGAGAAAGCAAATGTCACAGTGCATGTGTCAAGGTCCAGTACTGCTTCATAAGTCTTTCCTTATTTATGGATTGCTTGCAGAAACTTGGGGAATTTTTGGACAAGGCTGATGACTATTGTTATTCTATTCACATGTTATTTCTAGACTCATGAAGAATTATATTTTGCCATTAGGAATCACTTTGGGCAGCTGTCTTTAATAATAATGCCCCTGCATACCAGCCAGCACCGAAACAAGACATGCAGCCTGGCATCAAAATAAGGATCATTACTAGAAATACCTTGTAGCTTCACACTTTGCTAGAATTCAAATGAAAGTTTCATGGTGTCATGAAGAATCCAAAGTGTGAAAATACTGTTTTACTTTAAAAAGAAAAATCCTATTTGCTTTGCAAATTCAGGGGAGATATTTTGGCTATTCTATAGAATAGTTTGCTAAGTGTATAGGGAAGGAGTGAAAAAGATTATTTTAAAATTTATTTATTTCAGCTTCTCTCCTATCTCTAGTTTCATATAGTTGTAGATTAAGGCTCAGAGAACCTGGGAACTAAGTAAGAGCCACATGCGATGCCTTCTCTGTCCTTCACCATTGCCCAGCACCAGGGCAGCAACACTGCCCCTGGAACCATAAGTTTCCCTTGAAAATAAGGCTAAGGCTAGACAAGTCCTTACTGTTTGTGATTTGAGGGAATTTTTTAAATGTCAGTATTTAAATCAAGAATTATATGGGAATTTTGAATTCTTTAGAGTTTGGAGCAGTTTTGATTCGATATTTGGTTCTGAAATATTTTCACTTAGCTGAGCCTACCATATGACAGCAGCATCACACCAATGCTCTGTAAATGCAACAGCTCAGATAAAAACAACAAGCTTAGCTTGCTGGGACAAACGGGTTATTAGTTAAATTAACAATATAGTAAAAAATTAATGAAGTGGTTCCCTATCAGGAACAGTTTTATCTCTGCCTTTATTGCCGCAGACTATCAAGGGCCTGATATAAAATGGTGGCATCTAATGCAAACTCCCAGAAAAGTGAAACCCCAGCAAGAATTAGTGGTGTACAGTGTATTTCATCCTTCTTGACGCAGTGCTGTGGCAAAGTCAATACAGTCCCACGGTTTGATTCCTTTGCCAGTGGAGCCTCGCAGAAAATTAAAGAGATTTTTTTCCTTTCAATGATCCGCAAGATGCGTCATTATTGATGACCTTCATCCGTGTGGACACTCAGATGGTATTCATTGTTGTGACACCAGAGCAGTACACCCATTGCTAAAAACACATGTAGTGAGAGGTGGTTCTGTGCTTGTTGCTGAGGAGAGCTCGAACGAGTGCATTTTCCTCTTGCTTTGCTGAATAACTGCAAGCAGTGCAAGAGGAAATAACGTGAAAATTCCTGGGCAGTAAGGTAAGGAGAAGAGAGACAAAAGCTAGGGCTTGGCAGGACTGCAGAGAGACGTGCCGTGTAAACAGACAGGGTGTGTCTTTGGGAAAGGCTTTGTTCAGCACGAGCAGAGAAGCACCGGCTGCTTTATTGACATTAAGCACGTCAGTAAGCGTGACACCAAAACGAGGAGGGTGTATGGGATTCACGAAAACTTCTGTAACCTAAAACTGCTTCCTTTTAGCTGCAGTGGATAGAACCAGTGAGAATAGGCATTTTGTCTTGATTTTTGGGTTTTTCAACAGAAAAACTTATCTCCTTTGATGTGTATATGCATATGACTTCAGTATGTGCACCAGCGGCGAGACTTAGCATAGAGAGGCGTGGTTATATGACGGGGGGGGGGGGGATGGCAGACGTGTGCCTTACCNNNNAGGCCAGAGGGGGGTGGTGATATTGCGGGGGGGGGGGGGAAGGCACATGCATGACTTACCACTAACCTGGTTGTATAAGCAGTCTCATAAAATAATTTGTCTCAATTCTTTTGGCTTTTTGCTCAGTTGTCTCTTGGCAGCGCTGGGTTTGACATGTTTCAGGGAACGTGATGTTTTAGCTGAACCGTCACCGAGCTTGGTAAGGCCGTTGCCCTGATGTCAGGGAAAGGGTAAATGATTGTGGAGCTTGGGAAGAGGAAGAGTCTGACTCAGATGAATCCTTGCAAAACCCCAGGGTAACTTGGGGTGAAGGAAAGAGCAAGGGTGTCATGGGAACAAAACGCACAGGGAGTGGAGGAGGATACAAGGAGAACAAAATATTTCTACCAAAAGTAAATGAATGTTTTCAACTAGCTGTGAAGTCTAACCAGGCCTTCACAAACATGTGCCGAGTGGAAATAGCATTACAAAATCAACATCTGCTTGGTGAAGTCTTTGTTATCTAATCACTGCTGATCTGTTCAAAGTATAATGCTCTGTTATCTTGTACTTTGGGAATATCACTGATAGGAGATGGTTAAGAAGGGAAAATGTTTTAAGGAAATCCTGCAGAGATGCAAAATGCATCGGGTAGCATTGATGTGCTTGGTACCATGTATATTTATTGCTACAAATATGTGTTAGCTTTCTTGGTGAAGTTTTTACTCTAAACCGCCTAACTGCAAAAAACTAAAATAGAAGCCTTTCCTGAAGGAGATAGATCATAGCAGATAAAATTAAAAAAAAAAAAACAAACAACCCTAAAAACCCCAACCAAACAAAAAAAACACCGAACAAAATCAAACCTGTACGAAAGAGATTGGACTCCTCTCTTCTCCCATGCTGTCCTGGAAATCAAATTTTGTAAATAGTTTTGTTTAGTCTGTGGTATATAAAGCAACATCATCTTATCTGCAGTCTGTAGAAGGGCTTAAAGTTCTGTCACTAGAGTGTGAAGCATTAAAACCACAGGGCTTCATTCAAAGGCCACTGAAATAAAGGTTAGCCTTTGCATCAGGTCACTAAGGCCTTTTGTCAGATGAGTTCAGAGGAATTGTATGCAGCTCTACCAGCAAGTATATTATATTAGTAACTCAGAGAAAATAACTGGTGAATGGTGTAAAATGTTTGTTCTAGTTCTAAAGCCATAGAAAATACTGATTAATGCTTATATAGATACACTTAGGCAGAAATCACAAGCTTTGAAATTCTGGGAAAGATCATTAAAAGAGAAACATAGAGAATAATTGTAAATACCAGTGTGAAAAAGGCTGTAACCTCCATTTTGAAGACCTGCCTAAGGAACGTATTGGGTCCAGAACCCTGCAGAGAGCCTACCTGCATAGGCTTGTAGGCCAATTCATTCCACCCAACTTGCAGAAGCTCCAAGTCCAGGGGGTTGGACCTTCCATCTCCATCAGAAGAGAGTGACCGCTTCCCAGGGAGCTGGGGGGCACGAAGTCTCCTCCGGCAGCAATGCAGGAGGAGCAGACGCATCTTGGCAGGGCTGGCTCCTGGTGTGGGTCTCCACTGGGTGCAGTGTCCTTCAGCAGCACACTGCAAACCCGCTGCAGCTGGAAGAGAAACTGCAGTCTTTGGCCAGGAGCTCCCACCAGCACCTCTCCTTGCGCAGGAAGGGTGGACGTATCCTGCTTTTGCCTTGCCAGCAGTGAGACGTGGTTAAGGGGAGAGGAGAGAGCATCTCCTCAATCAGTAACAATCAGCAGCTTAATTACATTAAACAATTGAATGAGGGACTGGAAGGCAAACACCATTTATAATACCACATGATAGAGCAACCAGGGAGAAATGTCTCCTGGGCTGTGAGTAACAAATCTGACAACCTTGATTTAAGGAATAATACGGCTAAATATGAATGTCTTGGAAGCTGTACACAGGATTTCTAGGGAATAGGCCTGGTCTGAGCCTTTGATAAGCAAGTTCTTCATGTGTAATTATGCCACATCCCAGGTATTTGGTATGAGAGAAGAGTTTACTGTACCTGACATTGGTGGCTAGGTCTATTAAGAATAGTGAATAAAGTTTATGTCTGATGTAAATCGTCCGTTTTCCTTTCCCTATGTTTTCTCCTCCCCAGCTTCCAAACCTCCCAAATCCTATAGCTCCCTGTGTGAGAAGCAGTGCCTGGTGCTGAGTTTCCTCAGTTCTCATTCTTAATTGCCCTGTAAATTCACCTCATAAACTCTTGCCCTTCTACTTTTACAACTTCTTAATTATCTTCTTAATTAATGAAACCCTCAACACCCCCAGTAAGTTTTTTATCAGACGAGTCTGTTACGAAATGCATTAACT
This sequence comes from Dromas ardeola, assembly GCA_013398915.1. Lineage (NCBI taxonomy): Eukaryota > Metazoa > Chordata > Aves > Charadriiformes > Dromadidae > Dromas > Dromas ardeola. Next base: position 96,312 of record VYZM01005609.1, on the reverse strand, counting down.
TGGACTTTGTCGGTTGTAATAATATTCTGCACGCAGCCTGGTTATGTGTTTAGGTATTGCATCCTCCAGTTGATAAAAGAAGGGAGTGCCAGTGTATATCACACACAGTGTGATTTTTTTACTCTGTTTTTTTAGCTGTACCCATTTACAGCTTTTCTTTTATCAGCAGCTTCCCAACAAGCCTAGGTTGCCTAAGAATAGTAAAGTTTAAAAGTATTATTTTTTTCATAATAGTGATTTTAAAAACAATGCTGGTGTCCAAAAGACTAAAATATTGTAAGCAAAAGCAGATGTGGGCCCGGGTGCACTCGGATATTGTTTGCTGTGCTAGGACAGAGGTGGGGCAGGGCAGAGGGGGCTCTGGAGGACGACGGGCAAAGGGAGCAGAGGGGATTCCTCCCCTCCGGCCAAAGATACCCCCTGCACCATGGCAAAGGGCTGCTGCTTACTGGTATTCTTATTTTGTGCATCTTTTAAAACGGGGGATGTCATTTCAAGGCCCCAGGTGTCCTAACATAACCATTTTATGTGATTGCAGTTTTGTAGCAGCGCAGTGCATCAGCTCTAGAGGAATTTGGCCCGTGAATCCCACCCACGCACATTCCCCGCTTGTCCAGGAAACGCACTGGAGGGAGGGGAGTGTTCAAGGACTACTAACACTCCGTTGCTGCTGTATGATCTAACGTTGCCTGGAACGGTGCTTAAATGAAAGACCTTGGCTTTGCAAAAATCTTAAAAAAAACCCCACAAAACCACAAACAAACAAACAAAACCCCTAAACAAACACACACACACACCCCCCCAAGTCCGGATAAACTGTAAGCAGCCTGGAAATCCAGAGTGCCAACTTCAACACACAGAGCTGCATATCTGCAGGATGGGGTGTGTGGAATTGGCCTGGGTTGGCTTTCCTGCTGTATTGTATTAATTAAGCTGGCATTATGCTTTTTAGGAAAAAAAATGATCCCTAGGAAAATGTTGGCTGTAAGTATCTATTTGCAGTATCAGTATCCCTTTAGCAGAAAACAGGATTTACACAAGCTGCATTTTAAACTCTTGCTATCAGAGTTAATCCTAAATGCTGTAAACTGTAATGGCCTATTTCTTTACATCAAGTTGTTCTTTTCCTCCCTGTATCCTGGTTTCCGACTCTAAAGCAGCTTACGCTGGTTCATCTGCAGTGCTGACATTCAAAAACGTGTATGACTGGCAGCAGTACTACTTGATTTAGCCTCTTTCTCAGTCTAAGAAAGAAACTGGTTTGGCACAAAAACATTTAGTTGCAAAATCAAATTCATTGTCTTGTTTCTGTTGTTGTTTAGTTGTTATTTTGCCCTTGTATTCAAACACCTTGAGGAAAGACTGATGATGATGGCTGACAGTTCACTGTGGCAATTGCTTTTCCTGTTTAAATGATTATCACAATTTTTAGTGACAGCCTGAGGGGACATGTTGCTGGTCAGTATTATGTGAAAAAATTTATTACTGCTGCTTTATAGGGTTTGGAACTTTTAACTGTACAATCCTGCTGTCTGGATACTGAATTAACGAAGACACTACAATATTAAAACCCTTTTCTCCCAGTTTCCCTCTCAAAGGAGAACCTAAAACTCATTTGTTAGACCGCGGGCTTGATGATTGACTTGACATTGTTAAATGAAATCAAATAAGCTATCAGTCCTGTTACCACAGTTACAAATCTTTAATACAGAGAAAATGTGTTAGCTGCCTCTTCTGGTTTCATGAGTACATTTTTTATTATCTTAGTGAAGGCCTAATTACTGAACCAAAAAGAGAGCTATACTGGGACTTGGGAGATGTCGGATGCCTGTCAGCTGTGAGCGTGATGGAATCTATTTGCCCCAGTTCTACATCAAAGAAATAATAATAGCAATTTATCTACTTTTAAAGTTGTTTGGATTTAAAGTGCTTTTTACTACATGTACATCATGTCTGACACACTGGTGGTGGTCTGATGTTAGACTCGTCAAGTTTTATCAAAATGTAGATTTTGCCTATTGGAACACTTCATTATTTGCCTATCTGCTTTCAAAATCGCTACTAGATTGGATACAACAAGTAGTACCAATGAAAAAAGGAAGATAATTTATTGATTATGGATAAGATTTCTAAAATATGAATAACTGGGAGTGAGTGGGCTAGGGTTAACCTTTTAAAACCTAAATTCTCCCCGCAAGTTCTAAGTATTGTGAAAATCCCGTCACTTAAAAGTGCATTTTGTGTGACTGTAAATTGTGTGACCTTGGCCAGCAAAACCTGTGGAGTGCAGAGCAGCCAATATTGCAACCTCAGGAGAGTCAGGATTCACCATTCCTCCTCTACTCACCAAAATATTTCTGGTATTTGATATTCAGTTTCATTTTTGCCCCATCATCCCCAGATGATAACACTGACTCCAATTTACCCTGTCCTGCCTTATCCCCGCAGCAGTTTCCCTGCAGAGGGATGGAGGGATTTTACAATGCAGGTGTCCAAGCGCTGCTTGGCAAGCCCTAAATCTTAGGTCAGAAAGTGAAGTTCCTGAGCTCAGTCAGTATGTTTTCCATTCCTCTGCGCGTGCAGTTTGAGTGGCAGCAGCCTTTCAGAGCTGTGCACAAGGGAGGGATGGGAGATAGGAGAGAAAAAAGGTACCCCTTGGCTGGGGTTGCTGCCAGTGCAGCTCCGGAGCCTCTCCTGGCCTCCCATGGGGAGGGGGGGGATTTTCTCCTTTTTTCCTTTTTCTCCTTCCTCCCTTTTTCTCCCCCCTTTTTCATTTCGTGGCACCACCCTCAATTTTGCACCTGAAACCTCACATCCTCTGTCTTTTCTGCATTTAAGGCAGCAACAACCACTCACAGCTAATCTTTCCCTGCGTCTGCCAGGGCTGCTTGCCGATCTGGGATCGCTTTCCAGGTCACAAATGCCAGAGAACTGAGTTTGTGTCTTCTGCAGGATTACGTGCATGGATACAAAAGCCAAACCTGCTGGTAATCACTGTTATTTCCCGTGGCATGCAAACAATGCCTTTCTTGAGGTTAAGTGCAGTTATACGCCGTTTGAGCTGCACAACAGCTCTTTGCTTCTCGTGTCCAGCCACCAGTGCGTTTCCTCCCATGTTCCACCACAAACACCGCACAGCCTGAGCGCTAAGGGAAACCAAGCTGTTTAGGCCACATCAGGAAGAAAACATCTCCTTTGGTCAACACAACTCCGTCCGCCAAATCAGGTTATTGAGACCCCTGTGTCAGAAGCTGGTGGAGGAACTCATCCCATTTGTGCTGATGGGTGCCATAGGATCGGAGGAGGTGCGGGAGCTGGGGAGGCTGGAAGCTGAAGCAGTAGTAAGTAATATTCTGAATATGCAGACCATAAGCAACACACCTAGAAAGCGGGGTCAAGAATCTACAAATAATGTTTCTTTTCAGTTAAGCATGGTAAACCTAAAGAATAAATTAGTAGGTGCACAGTCCCTTTCTCACTTCCCAAATATTTAAGCAGTTCCCCTGTGGCACCGATCAAATCTGCTCGCTGGGGAAAATAGAAAGGTAGTCAGCATTTCAACCCACTGATCTAAAAGAAAAGCACTGGCTGCCAGTCGTAACACCAGTGATCCTAGCTGGGTAAGAAAAGAAGTGGAGCATTATTTGATATGGCAAAGACTGATAATTTACTTTGTATTGTGTGAATTGCGGCATCTTTTTTTTTCTGCCACCGCAGGTGAATAGGTTTTTTCCTGCTGGTAAATGCCTGAAAGGAAAAGGAAGAAATATGCTGCTATGTCTGTTCTCTTTGATAAGATGAAAAAAAGCAAATATCATCAGGAGAAAAGCTAAGTATTGCATTTTACAATAGATACACAATGTCCTTTCCACTCTGTGCATGGGGAAAAAAAAGGCCCTGAAAGAGAAAGTGTACTAGTTTTGGGTTGGGCTTTTTCCTCTTGAAACAGAGTAAGACATTTTGATAGTGTTTTGGGTTGGGTTTTTTTGTTTGGGTTTTTTTGGTGTTTGTTTTTCTTGTTTTGTTTTGGGGCTTTTTTGAGTGGATGTTAAACATGTGAATCTGTAAAAAGCATAGACTTAGTTTCAACGACAACAGCCTGAAAAGGGCTTGTCCTGGCCGTGGGAAGGAGCTGAAGCCCAGCCCAGCCCTGCTCCTCCCTGGCACCCGCTCAAGCGGGGCTGGGAGAGCTGCTGGCAGCGAGGGGAGGCAGCAGTCTCCATCGGTACTACTCTTTTCTGCTGAATTTTATGACACGGTTGAATTTAGGGCAATCCAGAAAAGTTGTTACAGCTTTTCCAGATGTATCCAGGTTTTCAAACAGCGAGTAGGGGTGTCACGGGCCAGCTCCCTGATGGCGGCAGGGCGGCTGTGCGACGCCGGCGGCACACCGAGCGGCTCCGGCAGCCATGCAGTTTGGATGATTTCATGTGATACGCCACTAATTTGGGATTGCAGTGGACCTCCGCTGTGCAGCTCATCAAACCCCTCAGCAATTTGACTTTATTTCCTGCCGAGGCTTCTCTCAGCCATGTCTATGGAAGTTCAAAACCCCCTACTCAGAAGCAACTTGTCCAACTTTCAGCCCTCAGTGTAGCTGAGTGCAACCCTGGTCAGACTAAAGGCCCTCAAAACCGGACTGCTAATTTGGTAGGTTGTAAGAGATGACAGTTGGGACAGGATTTCGTATTGTTTTCTAGCATCCTGTCTTGGAGCAGGGTGAGATTCATACTTGGTTTTTAGAACCGCTCTTTCCTGAGGACACGGTAATTTTGTCTTTCAGAGTTACCCATCGGGAGTTCCCTGTGCCACTGGTATTCCTGGAGAAGCTGTCAGGACTGGTGCTGGCTTTCTTACTGTAAGTATCTAATTTAGGCTCTGTAATCTCTGAGTGCCGAATTCTTCACCTGTTACTTCAAGGTCCATAACATGATCCAAGGTGAACTGTGGTTAATGCCTTGCTGCAAAGGTATTCAAAGCTGTGGGATCTGGCGAAGAGGTAACTCTGTCTGTTGTGCTGTCTGAGCAATGGGCTTATATTTGATGCCATCTGAAATACCTTGTATATTTCAGAATCATGCTACTTATTTTAGCCCCCTTGACACTGCGATCAACCGATTTTAAGAATTAGCTAGCTCGTCCCTAACACAGGAGAAGCAGGCTATCTTTTTCCCTTCTTGTGAAAGCATCACACATTTTTGTTTCTACTCATCTATCAAACTGGATTACCTTCTTCATAGGTAACTAGTACTTGTCTGGAAGTAGCCCTAAAACTTGACGAGAAGGAATGTATAATGAAAGACAAGGATAGTGGCAGCCTAGAGATGGAAATATCAAAAGTGCATTTTGCTACCGCAGATCCATTATTTAGATCCTTTGACAGAACAGAACCATTCTTTGCTTTGTTTTATAATTCTGCTATGCTGAAAATAAGGCCTGCATATTGCATCTCATTAGGCTTTACCTGCACCTGTACACATTGTACATGTAATAATATCCAAAGGCTTCTGAAGAATGAAAGACATGACTTTCAACAATATGAACAAAAGTTTAAAAGACGCTAATTTTTTTTTATTTTATTTTATTTTTAAATCTCAGTTTGTCGTATTTATTGAATGGTCTGGGAACGAAAAACATTGAAGAAGTTAGCAGGAGAATTAAATATTGTATTTAAAACTTAGGAAAATATTTTGTTATTCACTGTAATGTGTTAGGAAAAAATCTAGAATGTAATTGGTTTTATAGAATCTAAAGATTAAAAATTCATTAATATGTAAATGAAAATCCGTTACAGTAAAAATATAGACTACATGTTTGCAGACAATAGGACTTCCATGTGAATCTTAACAGTGACATTTAAAGAAATGTCTCCATCAGCCAATGCTCTGCAATACGTTGTACGCAATATGTTGTAATATGTTTCTTTGTGGCCCTGGAATGTTTTATGATGATCATTAACAAGCATTGCGTAAATCTACAATGACCCTTATAAAATCAGGCATTTCAGTTTAATATATTCATGGTTTATCTATGTCACATTGATGTTAACTGCAACTTTTGATCATCTTTAACCTGAAAGTATTTGGAATATACAACATGTTTTATGATAAAATAGCTTCTTTCTTAAAAAGCTGAGGTGAAAGTGAAGGATTTCACACTTCCCTGTCTTAATTTTACAAGATCCAACAACAAATTAACCAACGAATGGGGCACTTTGAGATACAGAAGTATGGTTGGGTCTTTTTTGTTTGGTTGGTTTGGTTTTTTGTTGTGATTTTTTTTTTTTTTAAATAATTTTAGGGTAAACTTTATTTAACAGAAACCCTTGTTTTAAAGTGATCATCTGGGTCTAAAACTCCACTGCTTTTACATGAGAGACCTTCAGCATCCCTCCTGGTACTCTCATTTTGGGCCTCCCCATTCTTGATCACAAAAGTGCTGCTAATGGATTAAGGATGGTGCATGGCTCCACAGAACCTACATGGAACCAGGAAAGCACAGTAAACTTGGGACCACACACCAAATGTACTTGCATACAGTCAGATTTGAAATTAAAGTATTGTCTATCCTTCTTGGGCTTTACCCCGTACAGTTAAATTTGTTACCAAAAGAGTAAACAAATTAGTAGGCGCCCCTGTCCCTTACCCCAGTTCTCATAATCATGTATGTCTGGATTCGGCATCATGAAACTGTCCCTTTTTGTAAAACTCATTTTTGGGGCAGCTATCTGGATGCAAATGTTTCTGAAATTAAAAAAAAAAAAAGAAAAGGTAAAAAACCCCCCCACTTTAAAAGTTATAGGAAACTTTTAGAAACTTTGGACCTTTTCAGACTTAAAAAGTGTTTCCTCAAGCAATATGAACGCACTGCACTGTCTGTATTTCTCCAAATAGTATCAAACTGATAAGTATTAATGTAGTATCAGACATTAGAATGAACCAAAGGTAAGGTAATAATTTCCTCAAATCACCCGTGTATTCAGGAAATCTTTCAGAACTAGTGCATCACGGTAAGCACCAACCAAAGGATTAGGTTTCGGGGTTTTTTTGTTGTTGTTATTTGTGTTGTTTTGTTGTTTGTTTTTTTTTTTCTTTATTGACAGTTATTTCACAGAAACCAGCTATCTTTGCTGAACATTTAGGTTAGAGTGAAAGCTTTTTCAGACAGGAGAAGGTAATAGTGTAAAGATTATAGGAAACCTAAGTTTGTGGTTTTTTTTTTTTTAGGATTATACTTTACTGTGAATAATTATTTGGTATACATACAAAAGGCAATAGTTACATGGGCAAGTTTGAACTGCCCGACCTTCTTAATGAAAGAACACCATAGAACCATAAAATGGTTCGGGTTGGAAGGGACCTTAAATATCATTTAGTTCCAACCCCCCTGCCCTGGGCAGGGACACCTCCCACTAGACCGGGCTGCTCAAAGCCCCATCCAGCCTGGCCTTGAACACTTCCAGGGATGGGGCAGCCACAGCTTCCCTGGGCAGCCGGGGGCAGTGCCTCACCACCCGCATGGTGTTATCTCAGTTGTGAAAGTTACACTGAGAGAGACGTTACTACCTGAAATTTCTGGCTTTGCAAGAAAAACGTTATCAATACTGCACCACTTAATTTTAAGGAAATATTTGTCCTTCTGTTTTCCTGCCACGGCAAAAGAAAGCGGTCGAACGCGCCCGCAGCGCTCACGGGCGCCGTTGCCCCCGCAGCGGCGGAGCCTTTTGCGGCGGAACGGCCGTGGTTTGGGGCACGACTGATAAACGCCCTTTTTTTCCCCTTTAATTTATTTATTTATTTATTTTTTCTTACTGGAAACAAGGAACTGTGCTGGCTCCCCGCCCCTGCGCTGCCCCGGGAGGGGGCGGCCCCCGGCAGCTCCCGCCCGCAGCGCCGGGTTTTCCGGCGGCGCCGGGACGCGACGGGGACGGGCGCTGCGGAGCGGGGCGGCTGGCAGCCGGGTTCGCTGCGGGATCGGCTTCGGGGACGGGGAGTGTTTTTTTATTCCCCCCCCACCC
>VYZM01005609.1:54463-88274 GCA_013398915.1 Dromas ardeola | reverse complement strand
CCCCCCCCCCCGCCCCCCGTAAATATAAGTGTCTTTACGGTATATGGTTTCTTCTAGGTGGTTCTTCCGGGTGCCTGATATGTTTTCCTGGCAATGATAAGAAGGGCTGTGAAATGGACCTGCTGATTAGAAGGGCCGCGTTTTCCAGTTGGGGATTGCGCACCTAAGTTAGACAAAGTCTCTCTTTAGCAAAGTAACTTGCTTACAAAGGCTGTGATTTAAGGAAAGATCTGGTCTGCCAAGGCTGTCCTGCGAGAGCCCCACTCCAGCGAGAGGAGCGCAGCAGGCACGGTTCGGGCGATGGTGGCCCTGGCACCCAGGAGGGAAGCGGGCAGCGTTGGAGATGTGCCCTCCTCTCCGTGTCGCTGGGTACCCAGAGTGGCGTCTGTGCTTTTGGCTCTCAGGGGTCTCCCGGGTTTCATGTCATTCCTTTTCTGAAGGCCATTTTGTTAACTTTAGCAGAAAATAACCTGCTTAATTAGATCAAGTAGAGTATTTTTAACTACACTGTTTCTCCAGCAGTCAAGGTTAAATTCTAGTGGCTTGAATAGTCTAATATAATGTGATGATGAAAAGAAGTGCCACAAAGCTAGCTAGGGTGAACTAATGCATGCCTCACAGCTATTTGGCTTTCTAAGTCTATTTTTTGAATCATAAACCTTCTTGGAAAGGGCCTGGCTTGGTATTTAAATGGCACCATGCGTGATATTTGTGCTTGGCAGCTTATGTTAATATGCTCTTGGGAGTATTTTAATGAGCTAGACAAGAAACGAAACTAATTGTCATGCTAGTTGTACTGTTTTTCTGACAAAAACGGGAAGTTCTGTAGTTAACTGAATTAAGACCTTTCTAAATCAGTCCCAGCGTATCTAATGACATGCATCAGGGTAAGAGAATTGTAGTTGTGTAATGCAGTTCTGAAAATGAGAAAGTGACTGAAAAGAAACATGGGCATTCTGCCATTCCTTAAAACGGAACAGTCTAGGGATGTTATTTCCTTACTGGTTTCTGAACTAGAGCAGCTTTGTTCTGACTTCCTTTGGGAAATGGTAATTCCTCAATTTCCTTCCCAAAAGTTTTTGATTGTTCTGAAGTACCCAGGCTCTAAATTCTCAGAGGGGGGAAACCGCTGTGCCTGGGTACCCGGATGCCTCTGAGGGCTGCTTCCATGTTACCCATTTGAGTAATGATTCAAGAAAGCAAGGAGAAAGTGAGGATCTGGTTGGATGTGCTGGCCCTGGTTTAGGCTATCACAGCAGTTGACTGCAAAGGAAAAAAGTCTGGGAACCGCTATGGATGAGGAGGAAGGCTGGAAATATGGGTTCTAGATAGTACAACGTATAGGGACAGGGTATGTAGAATGGGACTTCTTGATGTGAGCCCATTTCTCTCGCGAGCAGTACAGCAACTGAGGTGTGGGGGTCTGCTGTCAGCTTGACAACCCCCAGCTGAATGGCCGGTCTTGGCAGTCGAAGGACTGTTTTGTGTGTGTGTGGGGCAGTTCTGTTGCCTTTCATTTCCTCCCTGCGCTGGAGTAGGTGCCGCTGGGAGCCACGCTGCGGGGTCCAGGTTGTGTTTAGGGGAGGCAGCTGGCTGTGTGCAGGGCGGGCAGCCCCTGCCTGTCCCGCTGCCGGCACGCAGCCGCGGCGGGGGGACCTCAGGCCATCCAGAGACTGTATTTCATAAGGGTTATTCATTACCAAACAGCCGCTTTGCAGGAAGCATTCTTAGTCCCCCTGTGCTTCCTTCCTGCCAGCAAAATTGCTGCTGCTTTCCCTTGTGTAAAGCTGAACGACGGTATGTCCCCCCTTCCAGAGAAGAGAGGATATTTATATGTCATCTGTACTCCCTTTGGGAGAGTGGACCCAGGACTAGGAGTTACCATCAGGAAAGGGCACAACTCGGCTGCTTTTCCTGGCACAGCCCTAACCCAAAATAGCCCCAGTGAGAGGTGAGGCAGTGGGAGCTGGAGCCTGGTCCCCAGCCTCCTCTCTCCTGTGCTCTCACTGGGGGATTTTGGGGAATGTTTGATAAGCAAATACCTCAGGTAATGTAATCAGATGTGAAGGGCCCTTATAATTCTAGTATAACGTAGTTTGGAAAGGATAACCTTTGGAGGTCATTTGGTCCATTCCTCTGCCTAAAGCCAGCCTAAATTTAAATTTAGATGAGATTGCTCAGGGCCTTTTAAAAGCTTTTCATAAGATGTATGCAAAGACATACACCTGCTTCTATCTGGAACACCGTGGCCAGCTTACTTATTCCCGTACAATTTACTCTCGATTTATGTTGTGAACTCAGGCTGCAGCATGTGGCCAGCGTAGCACAAGGGATTCATGCAGCTACCGTTTTTGTTGAACCAAAATTAATTCAGCAATAGACTTCTACTTGATGAAGCACTTTATATTTTTTTTTTTTTTCCCCTTTAATTCTGTGGAATTTTAACTCCATTACAAAGGAAAAGCCTTTTTCCTCTTTTCTGTCTCTCAAGGTTGATCATGATGATCAGAGGGCTGGAGCACCTATGCTATGAGGACAGACTGAGAGAGTTGGGGTTGTCCAGCCTGGAGAAGAGAAGGCTCCGGGGAGACCTTAGAGCCTCTTCCAGTACCTAAAGGGGGCCTACAGGAAGGATGGGGAGGGACTCTTTAACATGGAGTGTAGTGATAGGATGAGGGGTAACGGTTTCAAACTGAAGGAGGGTAGATTTAGATTGGATATTAGGAAGAAATTCTTTACTGTGAGGGTGGTGAGACACTGAAACAGGTTGCCCAGGGAAGTTGTGGATGCCCCATCCCTGGAGGTGTTCAAGGCCAGGCTGGATGGGGCTTTGAGCAGCCTGGTCTAGTGGGAGGGGTCCCTGCCCAGGGCAGGGGCTTGGAACTAGGTGGTCTTTAAGGTCCCTTCCAACCCAAACCATTCTGTGATTATATGATGCTGGTATCAGTAGGTGTTCTTTCTGCTTTTTTTTTTTTTTTAACTCCTTTTGGCAATGCTGGAAAAGTAGAAAGAGAAAGACAAGCAATTGGTCCTTTCACTCATGACATTCTGCTGTGGAAGCCCACTCGCCCGTGCAAGCCCGTGCAAGCCCTTATCATGTGGAGACAAAAAATTCCATACACGGTCTTTAGTAGTGCTTAAGTAGCACTTGAGTGGAATAGTATAAAGAAGTGAATAGGTGGTAGTATGGCATTATGGCTGCTCTAGGATTTACCCGAGCCGGTTTTGTAGTCTAACGTCAATGCACTAAACCAGTCGCTCTGGAATTACTGCAGTAATTTGTTCATATGAATTGCGTGACGTTCCGAATGGCTGCACAATGGAGTCCTGCACTGCAATGAAATAATTGCACATCCCAGTGCTTTCCTCTGAGTTGAGGATGATTTCAGGATACTCAAAGCACGGATGCAGGCATAGATAACGCAGACTTACCTTGCGGTGGAGACATGGCCTGGAAAGAAGCTGAGACATTTAAAGTTATTTTAGCTTGTATTTGTAATTCAGCTTTCCTATATGGTTTAGGCAGGCAAGTATCTTTTGTTAATAAATAGAAAAGTCTGAATAACTCCTGCATGAAATTATATATTTAAAAAAACATGAAATAAAAATGTTGTTTTGCAGAACAATTATAAGCAGATCCACGGCAATGCAAGGTGAGTAAAATATAAACAAAATGTAATCTCTGATATTAACAAAAGATAACATGAGTCCTTCTGAGGTGTTCAAGCAATATTAGCTTACTTATTAGTTTACCTTCTATTTTTATGAAATATGTATTAATGTTTTAAATTGAGATTGTTTACATTTTAAAATTGAATCATTTACAAAACACATAACTTACATTTTCAGATCTTGATTTCTGAAGTTAAATAAAATAAAAAAATAAATCATCTTGAAATTCAAGTTATTTCTGCTTACAAACTGAACTTGGTTAATGGTTTTTAAATCCATAACCCTCTGAGTCTGCTGGTGAGGCATTAGTATAGCCCTAACTTGAAGAAATTGGGAGAAAATAATTTATATAGTGGAGAATGGCTCATTACCAGTCTGTTCTGGACAGGAGGGCAGCCTGTCAGTTCCCTGGCAATTCTTTGCGTTAAAGCCTCCTTCTAAATATAAATGAACAAAGACACCTCTCGTCCAGAGAGTGAACTGACCCTGCTTGAGCTGGGGTTGGACTAGGTGATCCCAAGAGAACCCTTCCAAGCTAAATGATTCTGTGACATCTTCATGACATCATGTATGAATTTTAATATACGTATTGTGCATGAATATGAGCTTGTTATACAGTTTTTGCTGTACAGAAAACAGCTGCTTAATTTTGTTACGTTTCTGCTCTGAAAGAGGAGGCAGTGTTGGGGATCTTTCACCCTAGGGTTGGAGGAAATGAGCAATGCTCAAAGCGTATGTTCCATTCTTCCAGCACATAAACCTGCACCAGCACCTGGATTTTCAAATGCTAACTATGCACCAGGAAATCAAGTCCCCTGTGACTACCCTCAGCAGGCACCTGGGACTTACGGAGGTAGGTTGCTTGGCTACAGATCTGCTGTACTGTTAGGAACTAAGCACGGCAGGTAGGAGGTTGCACAAGGGTGACCATCTCCGATTTACTTTTCTGCTGTTAATTGTGTAGAGTTTTCTGTTAATTTATGTTTTGCTGAAAAGTCGTCATCTTTCCTTCTTGCTGCTACGTGTTAGTATGTGCTAAGCAGTACCAACAGTGGTAGAACTTAAGAATGTTCCTCAGTGGTCACTGCGGGGAGTTTGTTAGGGAGGTGTTACCGATGCAAAGCAATTAATGTGTGGCAGCTTCTTGCTGATGATCAGATTTTTTAATTAACATGTTATTTCAGTATTTCACTTTATTTTCCTCTACAAAGCAAGAACTGTAGAATTGTTTTTTTTCTTTCAGTTCTGTTGATCCATGTGTTCTGTTCCTGTTCCCTACTTTGTTGCTGTAATTACACTTACACTTTCAGTCATTTGTGTTTCTCTTCTTCTGCGCCATTTTCTGTTCCCCATTCAAGATGCAGCACTCATAAATAGCTTCTCAGGTTCTGGTAACTAATTGCTCATGAAGAACTAAATCACAATGAGCAATTTCTAACTATCAAGTTCAAAGCATAGGTTGCAGAGAAAATGCAAAAAGTTTGGCCTAAGTTACTGTGCAGTTCATCAGTTAAAAGTTGTGCATCTTGTGGCAAGGCACTCTGAGGTCCGTAAGCACACTTAGCCTTCAGCGGGGAATGGGCACGTGCTACCTGTGCGATGGAGCTCGGGGAGCATTTTTCGTTTGGAATAATTGTATGTGCACACACTTGCACGCGATAGCAGTAGACACTCAGTTTGTGCGTAAAGCCTGTGCTCAGACCTAAAATTTTGTATTCCGTAAGGATGGGTCCTTCTCTGGGGTGAGGGATCCTGCAACCTGTGTGTTTTAAGCCACAGCTGCTCACATCACCTGAGGTACTGTCCTGCTTATGGCCACCGCGTGAGCTCTCACGTGGTGCAGTCCATGTTTTGTAACGCAGTGTGAAACATGGGTGCTGAGCTGATTTGGGCTAAAGATATGTCTACAGGTCAGCAGCTCTTAACTATTCGTTTTCGTACGGCTCTACAAAAATATTCTTTGCGGCTCCTGCGTTGTGCTTGCTTCTGAGTAAAATATAAAATTCCTCTGCTTCAGATTGGAGGCCTTATCGGCCTATCAGGAAAGCATTAAATGAGGAAAAAAAAATACAATTCTTGTTCTGTAACTTTCAATAGCAACTTCAGCTACAAGGTCATAAAGCATCTCTGTAGCAAAGGTTGTGTTCTGCGGGACGGTACCCAGGCAAGGCCGGGCTCTGAGCACAGCCTGGGGACGAGGGATGGTGGTGAGCACTAAGGCAGTGCTGCCTGGGCCGTCTGGTGGGTGCTGAGCCATTAGACCCCGAAACGCTTCATGAGAGCTTGTGTTTTCTATCGAGTGCTAACCGGAGGAGACATACTTGACGTTCACAAAACGTGGAACTATTTTCTTCTTTGCTACACACCTTCTCCATGAAGGGAGTTGTGGATTTCCTGGGTTTTGAAAGAGAAGCCATTAAACAAACGGGAAAGTGCAGTTTTTAGATAACAGTTATGTGGTTTGAAACCTGGAGATAAACTTTGCTTAAAGGATGTTTCCTATCATGTAAGTAGAAGGTATAATTCCAGGAAAATTTTATCTTAAAACTCCTCATTTGCCAACTGACAACTTGTAAATGCCAATACTTTTCATGTTTTTAAAGGTATTCTGTCTTCCCTACTTAACCTTCATATATTTATTTCAAATTTTTAAATAGCCTATCTTTATGTGAATAAAATTTCTGTTATATTCAAGAATGATTTTGTTTGGTTGTGTCTGGAGGGATTAGAACATGCCAATCCAATGTAACTTCCCTCACGGAAGTTGTAGTATTCATAACTGAAATATATTGTCGGTATAAGGATCTTCATAGGTCAAAATAGCGAACGATTTAATCTTTCGAAGATCCATGGAGCAATTCTTTTCCAACATCTAAGTTTCATAACTGCATCTCTCTTAAAGCACCAGGTGTCACAGACGCGGGGAGCTATGGCTTCCAGGTACAGCCCACGAGTCCAGTTCCACCTGGATTTGCTGTTCCACACGGATTTGCTGTTCCACCCGGATTTGCTGTTCCACCCATCCAGAACCAGCCCGTAGTGCAGGAGGGGACAATCTGGATGCCTGTCCCTCCTCCTTTTCCCAACTGCCCTCCTGGACTGGAATACCTCACACAGGTACCTGCACCCTTCCTCCTTCCCCAGAGAACAGGTATTCACCTGAGAAGCAGCCTGCATCTATGAAATCGCTAAAAAAAAGCATCTGGCTTTGTTGCAGCTGCGCAGGTTGCTGTTCTGGGCTGCTAAGTGAAGCCTTTTGTAGCACGAGTGATGCGTGTTTGAGTGTGGAGGTGCCTGTTACGGCTGAAGCACTTCATGGAGTGCTCTTCTGCCAAGTGAGATGCTAAAGGAGGCTGAGAGGAGACCTCATCGCTCTCTACAACTACCCGAAAGGAGGTTGTAGAGAGGCGGGGGTCAGTCTCTTCTCCCAAGTAACAGGCCACAGGACAAGAGGAAATGGCCTCAAGTTGCACTAGGGGAGGTTTAGACTGGATATTAGGAAAAAAATTTACACTGAAAGGATTATTAAGCATTGGAACAGGCTGCCCAGGGAAGTAGTTGAGGCACCATCCCTGGAGGTATTTAAAAGACAGGTAGACATAGTGCTTAGACATATGGTTAAGTGATGTTTTTTGTCAAGAGTTACGTTGATGATTGGACTAGATGATCTGAAAGGTCCCTTCTAACCTAGGCAATTCTATGATTCTCCAGGCGGCTCAGGGCTTTCATACATCCTTCCCATTTCTGAAGCTACTATTTGTGAGATGTAATGTGATTTGGCAAGGTGTATGTAATAAATAAATATAATACGGGCAACTGTAGCACATTAGAGGTGCTTAATTTTCTACATGACGCTTTCTTCACACCTCTTCATAATGTTGTTGGGAGAGGCACTAGTCAGACTTCACCACATGCTAATAGCAAAACAAGAGTTGTTTCTACATTGCAGGAATGATAAGTCCTTGTACTGTAAAAGCACAGTTCATCTCATCACTGGGA
Organism: Dromas ardeola; assembly: GCA_013398915.1. Classification (NCBI taxonomy): domain Eukaryota; kingdom Metazoa; phylum Chordata; class Aves; order Charadriiformes; family Dromadidae; genus Dromas; species Dromas ardeola. Next base: position 80,603 of record VYZM01005609.1, on the reverse strand, counting down.
GAAGATATCAAAGCTTAACACTGATGTATTGTTGCCAATGAGGAGAGGCTGATTTTTCCTGAGTTTTACTCAGAGCTGAGCAGTAGCTGAGCTTCTGCTCTAAAATTTCGTAGTTTCCTGCTTTTGTCTGTACGGAGTCCTGATGTAGGCAGCTGGGATATGTGGTGTGGGATGCTCGCTCAGGCTCTGTAGGTGAGCCACCCTGAGTCCTGCAAGGAGCACAGACACATGCACCCTGCCTGCTTGTGACCAGACCAGCTTGGGTACAACTTCTGGCCTCTGCTCCAGTGCTCTGAAACGCTGTTCTGCTAAATTAACAGAGGACAGGACAAGGGGGGACGTGAACTACTTCCACAGCTTTACTGGTGGATGTTCTGCCTCTAAACAACGTGTTGATCCATAAATCTGCATTCTGAAATGAAACAACAATGCTTCTTAAAACTAGATTTCTCTTAGTTACAACTTGTTAACTATTTATTCTGTTTAATTTTTCAACCATGAACAGATTGACCAGATATTAATTCATCAGCAAATTGAACTTCTTGAGAGTAAGTGAAAAGTATTTATAACAGAGAAATTTTTAAATCTAATAATCCCAAGAATGGTAAAATTTAGACTTTCTTTGACACTATGTATTTAAGGTGGATTGCTGCCTTTCTCTTTCCTGCCTGTTATCTGTCTCAATTCCTGCAGAAGCTGTGGAGGAGAGGAAGGAGAAAATAGGAGGGCAGAGGATTTTAAGCAGGTTCTATACCTTAAAAGATACGTAGCAATGCGACTGAATAATCTTAGTAGCTAGTTATAGCTGAAGTCACACATTTCCCATGTTATTCATTCACATGATTTCTACTTGCGTCTCTTCCCTACTTAAAAATCTTCTTTTCTGTCCTCTCTTACTCTATCTAATTCCATAGGCTGCCATGCAGCTCCGATCCCGTTTCCAGGCAATTCTGCTGTTCTAGCGAATTGAACTGCTTTCCTTCTGCTCCCCTCATTCTGTTCACTTTAAGATCATCAAAGTCACGTTATCAGTGCCTTTCAAACAGAAGAAATAAAATGTACCACCCATCTGGGCTGACACTTAATGCTGCCGCCTTTTCTTTCCATAATGCTTCAAAGAGTACTTTGATTTGTTAGAGAAATTAATCAAACTTTCTGTCCTGGCTCTTGTTTTCTATTTGTGCTGCTGTGATTCTTGACCGTGAGGCTTTGTTTTAGTGGCCTTCTCCTTCTGAATGTATTTGTGCCCTCTAGAGCCCTTTTCTTGCTTCACCCCCAAATTCACAAGTTTCTTTAATTCTCATGCCTTCAGCTCTTCCCTGGGAATCTTCCATGCTGTGTTATTTATAATTGTGGTGCTTGCTCTGGCAGTAGGTGTCTGTATCTGGTGGGAGGGGACTGATGGATGTCTCCGTGCTTTTTCCGTGTTGCCATGTTCATGGTGGCTTCTCCTCTCTGAACTCTGTCAGGCTGCTCTGCTCGAGGGTCCTTCCCCACCGCTTCCCTTGGCCAGTAGCTGCCTCTGACAGACTTCGAGTTGGGGCTGCCTTCCCAAAGGCTAGCTTTAGAGTTAGCACGGTGGCTTTTCTGACCAGATGCACCTCAGAAATTTAACAATTCGGTCCCTGTTTTTCAGTTTTGACTGGCTTTGAAACAAAAAACAAATACGAAATCAAGAATACTCTGGGGCAAAGAGTGTACTTTGCAGCAGAGGACACTGACTGCTGTACCAGGAATTGCTGTGGACCATCACGACCCTTCACCATTCACATTACAGACAACCTGGGCCACGAGGTGATAACACTGGAGAGACCCCTCCGGTGTTCTTCGTGCTGCTTTCCCTGCTGCTTACAGGAGGTGAGTTGCTCCCTCTCACCATCTTCCTTCACATGGGACGTGGTCCACCTCTGCAGTTTTAGGATGGGGTTGTCTCGAATCGGGAGGTGAAGTGAAACAAGTCAGGTTTTGTCTGTAAGTTGTAGGGAGAGGGATCTATGGGATTTGTGTATGGGGTCTCCTTGGTCTGGGAAAAAGCTAGTGTGCTGCAACACTTAGGTTCACTCTGGCCACTTCTGATTATGGTAATGAAAAACTGGATTCTGCAGTATGTCAGGGAACTTGTGGCTAGTGCCAAAATCTGTGCTGGAGATGAACTTCTGGTGTGAGAGATGGACAACAGCTTTCATAAAATAACAGCTAGAGGTTTCACTATACTGCTGTAAAAGCTGTAGTGGAATTCAACAATGTGAATTGATGAGCTTTTTTAGTATTAAAATAATTATGGGGTGATGCAACTTCTGAAGCCTCAAATCTGAGCCTACTCAGAGCTCTTACTGAGGGATTTGTAGTAGCTGCATCCTGTGAAGTCTTCACTGAATGCTTTCAGGATGCTCGCAGGCTTTCTTTCACTAGACTTTGATCTTTCTACTGTAGACATAGAGCTTGTATACATATAGCCTTAGGACCATCTTATTTTTTCCTGTGAAGGCAAAAGTTGCATAAGAGGTCTGCAATTTTTGTGCGGTTTTCTGAAAATGTTCACAGAAACCCCCATGCAGCTTCATGCATTGGAAAGCCAGATTGTTGTGGAAAAAGCGTTTGGTTTGTGTGCTAGTGTGGGTTTTGTCTAACAAGCATATCAAAGCATGAACATTCATGGGGAGGTTTTCTTTTTCCTGTGAAGCTAGAAGTTCAGGCGCCTCCAGGAACACCAGTTGGTTACGTTGTCCAGAACTGGCATGCCTGCCTGCCAAAGTTTACCATTCAAGATGAGAAAAGAATGGACATACTGAAAATTTCTGGCCCATGTGTTGTCTGCAGCTGTTGTGAGGACGTTAATTTTGAGGTATGCAATGCTAAAAATTGTTTGTATGTATATCTTCTTTCAGATAGTAGTTTGATAAGTTTGTTGCTTGACTTATTACCTGTCAACTGAACTGTTTTATGTATTAAGTAATTAGTGCATAATCTTTCAATGCGAGTATAATCAATTCACTTCTCTGGTTACCTAGATTACTCTAGATAAGCCAGACAAACTTCCAGAAATGACATCTTAAAGTCACTCATCAGTGAGACTGATTCTCTGTGGTTGCACACAAATCTCTTTATTGAAATATGTAGCAGCAAAATCTCTGAATCTTTTATGTTAGGCCCTAACAAAGATGTTATTCTCAGCTGTATCAGATATTTATTAAAATGAATTCTTCTGGCCACTCATTTAATCATTTAATAATCATTTGATGACCAAGTAAATCAAGATAATTTAGACCTACAATATAGATTTGAATGACCAAAGTGTTACAACTTTCACTTAAAAATAATAGTGACTAATGCATTATTATATTTGTACATATGAAGTAGTAGATACACTAGTCTACTATTCAATATTTAAGATGATGTTGCAAATAGTTGCTAATGCAAATTTAGTATCACTTTATTTTGGGCACTAGTCTTTCACATGACCCTTAAGACTGGATCTGCCTTTAGGAAACATCACGTTGACAAAGGGCTAATCTCTGCTTTGGAACAGAAGAATGTAATTTGTTTAATTTTCACTTGAGCAGTTCCTGATACATGACAGGAGAAACTAATTCACTCTCTTGGCTAAAAGACAACACTTCCAGCAGAGTGTGTGTGCATGCGTGCGGTAGCTGTCTTCCAACACCATTAAAGCATTGAACTCCGCAGGCAGGAGAATTCAAGTTCATGTCTGTGCTACTTAAGACTGACTTTCTGATAGTCAGGGTTGCCTTTTGGTACAAACAGTTGCATGCAATGACTGCATTAATTCAAATAACGCAGTCTGAAGCTTTCAAATGGATCTATTATGAAAATGATTTGGTAATATTATGAATGACAGATTTGATGTTGCTTTTTTAATTTTTTTTATTAAACTAGGTGAAGTCTGTGGATGAGAGTTGCGTTGTCGGGAGAATCTCTAAGCAGTGGACTGGGTTTTTGAAAGAAGCTGTTACAGATGCAGATAACTTTGGAATCACATTCCCAATGGACCTTGATGTAAAAATGAAAGCTGTCATGATCGGTGCTTGCTTCCTTATCGTAAGTCTGTCATTCACTCATACCTGAATATGAACTGACTTTTTTATCTCCATGTTCAAATTGCACTGGTAAAGGATTTGAGTCTGAGCTCCCTGCAGTGGGCGACAGCTTGTTGTGAACTTTCTGTGTGTAAAACTAACCATGGAGGGCAACACAGAATTATTTCAGATAATAAGCTTATTCCAGACTACATGAAGTGCTAACTGTACGTAAGGAGAGCTTCGTATGTGATGGGATTGAGAAACCCTGTAAAGGGAAGACTCTGTGCAGACACATTAGTAGTCAAGCATGTTTATGTGGATGGTGAAACCAGAAAAATGCAGATCAGCAGTAGCCAAGAGACCCATCCAAAGCCAGAGCAGCCTGCGAGCTGATGAGCTGGACAGGTGAATTCTGCAGCCAGTTCCTCCCGACTCTCCTGGGAAGTATGTGAAGCACTGAGCGGCTAGTGGCAATTTAAAGTTTCCATGTAGGTCTTTCACCAAGTCTTTCTCTCTGTGGGTGTCCTATTCTGAGAGACCCAGGTGATGGGCGACTGGAGAGAGATGCCCCCAGCTTCTCATCATTTAAGGTTTCCCAGAGGAAGGTGCTTTTAATACCTGGCAAAGAAACCAGGAGATCTCTGAACTAAGAACCACATTTAAGAAGTATTTGTTTTGCTTGCTTTTTGTTTCCTTCTTAGGACTTCATGTTTTTTGAGCATGCTGGTGATAAAAAACAGCGAGCAGGAGTTTGGCAATGAAATCTAGAAGTTTTGTATAAAAGGATGAAGAATGTAAATCTCCCAACTTCCCAGTGGATTGCAGAGCTCCAGTAAGAATATTAGAAATGTACCTTTTGTGCTTATAGTTATATATATACTATATACATATATATATACACACACACTATAAGCTAAAACTAAACTAAAAGCTTATGATCTTTTTTTTTTTTTGGGGGGGGACGACGACATAATCTGATGAAATAATATGTACTATCCAAATAAGAATGCTTTGCCTGTACAGATCAATGCTGTAATTTACAGGAATATTTTCCCAAGAAATCTTTTCCCAAGAAATTTGGAATTGTAAAATAACTCCTTATAGTTACTTTAATGCCTAAAAAAGAGGACTACTTCTATATTCAATATTAATATAGGCAGTAAGCTTAATAAAGAGGTCCTGATCTTTCCCTGTGTATCCTTCTTCGGTAGTTTTGCCTTGGCATTCACATTCTGTTGTTTCCAAATTCGTGTCAAATATATAGGTTCAAAACAAAGGGATCTAAGTGAACAGAACTATCAGAAATCACTGTAAAATTGTATTAATCTAGTGATAAATCTGCTGTCAAATATGAGTCCCTTAGTGTTACTTAGTTTCATAATTCGGGTTGTTTTGAAACTTAAGGCTTTGATTTTTACCAACAGAATTTCAGAGGAGACGGGAAATATAAATGCCTGCTTCTGTTTAATAATCCTTCGGTAATTGCTTTGTGCATGAGTGTGGTTTTTTCCTGAGGCGAGGAAAAACTAGTTAGTTACTTTTCAGTTTCTCCAGTCCTCTTTCTTCTTCTTTTAGTCCATGGTTTTCAGATTGTAAGTCTGTCTGTAGGTGTGAGGGCACAGGAATAATAAACAGAACAATTCCACCTCAAAAGCACATGCATGAAATGGCAGGTTTATTTCTTAGCATTTATAGCTTTATTTAAATGGGCAAGCAGTGGATAAAGTTGTAATTTCTTACCCCAGCTTCACACAAGCACACGCATGTAGCGGTTCTTGGGATCCAGCTATGGGGGGAGGTCCTTGCCAACATTTTCAGTTGTATTCTAATTTTGCTAAAGATTCCTTTTGTTCAGTATTTTCAATTTATTGATTGCTCCTGGCCAGTCAAAATGCAGAGGAAAAGGGGAGTGCCATTGCTGCTATGTACTTGGACTCTCTTCGATGTTCCAAGAGTTGTACAAAGTTGTGACAACAATCTATACTGTTCTGAAAGTCTTTAAAATTGTATATTATGCCTTGTTAAAGTTAGCTTCTGCTACTAAAGACAAAATTCCTTGATTATGGTGTCTTTAATAATAGGGATTGCTGGAGGTGCATTTTTGATTCATCAGCACTATTTTTAAGGACTTAAATTATTGTTACTTTGAAATTATTCTGTGCTTTATTGACCAGCTATTAACGAGATACCGGAAACTGAGTTTTGCTAAAATCTGCTAACAGTTTCTGGTTGTTTCAGGTCAGAATAGACACTACACGTATAGAAACCAAAGTAACCCACCCAGGACTAGACCTGTCCTGTAGCGATTCATACGGCTAAGCCCATCACTATTATTTTTCCTGCAAGGGCTGATACACAGCTTCAGTTCTGCCTGTAGCTCTGAAGTCCCCGGCTCAAGCACGTTTAATAGTTGCACTTTCAACAGAGAGCAGAGTTACTCAAATATTACGTAAACAATTTTGGGAGAGATTTGAAAATACCTGCTTAATTCCATGTCAGGTTCTGCATAGAATTTAAATTTACTTTTTTGCATTACAGTGAGGTCTGTTTGTGGCTATTTGAAGAATGGATGGAATAATATTTTGCAAGTAGGCAAAACAGCGATACCTGTGCCTATGCTGAAAAGCATCTTGCATCATAAATTCATCCCTTGACAATAAACTATGGAGTGTATGCAAATTGAAGTAAGGTATTAAGACCTTGGGCTAATGAGACATAACCAGGAGACTTTATTTTCATTCCTCCAAGTAATTAAAAATTTTATGTTCAAACGTGGTGCTTAGGTATTCACCGTAAATCCTGGAAGCACCATTGTCCCAACAACCTTGCATACAAAATTATATAGAAAAATTCACATACATCTCTGTAGAGCAGTAAGGGAAGAATGTGTGAATGAAAACAGTCAAGAATGATCACCTTTGCATCAAGGTGTATAGGAAAAAAATGCCGCAACTCTTGCATCTTAAGCAGAATTGCAGTTGCAAGCAGTAACAATTCTGTAAAGTGTAATCAAAGCAAAGATATCTTTGCTTACAAACAGGTTTCTCAAACACAGTGAAACCCAACAATGAAATTGTGTAAGTTGTGCTGCTGTCATATAGATTTTTGGATTTTGTGCTGCTTGAGCCCAGTGGACAAATTGCTACAGCTTATTCCTTTACCATGTATTTAGCAAAATTAGTAAATAAGATGAAGAATTAGATAGCCCAAGGGAACCAGTATGCGAATCCAGCTATGTAGTAAGGTGTAAGAAGCTCAAGCTAAGCCTCTTAGATTTGCCAGAGTTGTGGTAAGAACAGGAAAGAAGTTCCACAACCTCAGATCATAAAAGGACAGAGGGAGCATTGGACTAGGGCAACTTTCCATCAGCTGGGTAACTGGCTAGCTCTGATACTGGTTACACAGCTCATAAACTTTTCTCTTGTGAAATGGTTCACAGTCTCTCATGAACTGTGAGAATTTTACATGAAAAGTCCTAACTAAAGCTATCAGGGGGTAACTCTTCAGTTAACGAAACAGTATCTAATCACCTTTGTAATCTCTTTCACTTTTTCCTAATAATATTTAATTGAAAAATGCTTATTCCTTAAATTTTTCAAGAACTTCTGAAGACAGCTGTATTCACTTGCTCATTTCTGAAACCGATTGTGCTAAATGCGTAATAAATTATTCTTTGAGCTGTCTTTCTTCATTTTGAAAGAACCCATAACAGCATCCATATTTAATAAATCACCAGACTCTGGAACTCTCCACCCTTCATCCATCAGACTATAAACAATACAATGATTTATCCCCCTATCCATAAATCCAGGCTTTGGAAAGCATTAGAAGACTTTCAGCATGCTGCCTGTTATTCAATACCATCTCAGTTAGCTAGAGCTGCTACAAAAAACCTTTACAGAGTGAGATTTGCAGATGGATTTCTCCAGTTCTGTTAATGACCTTTCCATCTGTATCATCCCTGTAAGTTTTTCACCTCCAGCTGTACAGGAGATGCAGTCACTTAATGAAACCCTAGGGTCTATGTGGCACAGAAAGACATAATTTATATGATGTTTCTCAGTAAAAAAGCATAGTTAATTCTGGTGTCCAGAAACCAAAATTGTAAGTGTACACAAAAAAAAAAAAGGTTAAAAAAAAAAAAAGTAATTCATTCCTCCTTTAGTCGTAAGCAAGATTAGGTTTTTGCTAATTGAGAAGAGAGAATAATTTTGCTAATTGGAGGAGGAACATTGTTTTAAAGTATATTGTATTAGAGTTGGTCTGCTATGGTCTACTAAAACATTATAATTCATATTTGAAAAATTGATGAAAAGGCCTCTTTGGGTCTTTTTTTTAGACCCAAGGACAGCCCTTACATCCCTCATAGATGCCTCATCTTGGTTTTACTAATGAGAATAACTTTCACCAAAGCTGAAAAGCTGACAGCAGGAGCAGGGACTGCACAATAAAGGTTGGGTAGGGGAAGGAGAAAGCAACTGGTTTTCCTGGACTGAATTTAGCTCATTTACCGCAGATGCAAGGGTAACTCATTGGAAATGCTAGGGGTAATAAAGAAAATCAAATTTTTGTTCAAGGGAATGTATTGTAAAATTGCATGGCTTAAGTGTTTGACTACTAATGGGCATTGTATGACCAGGAATGTGAATAGAAATTGTGACAGAAATACGTATGAAATTGATAAATGGTAAAGGTAAAAGGAAGATGCAGGGAAGAAGTTGTGGAATCAGAGGAACTTGCGGATAAGGGAATCTCACAAGACCAGGGCAAGGAAATGAATACAGGTTGCATGGAGGGGAAACCACCACTATACCACAAGATGAAGAAGCCCCTTCAAGCGAAAAGTAAAGATTGATCTTAAAATTAGTGAGACAGGAGGTAAGAAAGGTATAAAAACCCTGCAGAAAATAACAAGAGGTCAGAGGGAGAGAATAACAAAGAAAAAGCTGCAGCTCTCTCAGGGTAGAGGGAAGAGCACAGCTAGTGGAGAATTCTGTTGTGTTGGTCTGGGGCTCTATATATGTTTTCATGATTTTGCAAATAGGTGATTTAGATCACTTAAAGAACCACTGTCAAATGTATTAGGAAAAGTGATTTTAATATGATGTTGTAAAAGTGTAACTTAACAAAGTTGGATGGCAAGGTTCACTCTACTACTGTACGGCACAATCATTTGAACAATGATTCAAAACTACCAAGACAAAATCAAAGTTACCAAGGCACAAATCAAACTTACTCTACTACAAGGTTATGCGTGATATCGGCCACTTACCAAAGATCTGATGTTGGTGAAAGGCCTCTCTGCCTCGAGGTGCAAACCTGAGAGGTGTCCCAGTTCAAGGGGAGATCACCACCATGCTGCCACACTGCCTAGCAGGGAGAGCTCAAAGAAGGCTCCCTTAGACTATCATATTTATGGGATGAAGTGGTGGGCTTGTAGCCAAATTACCTGCGATGGGAAAGGTGTGCATGAGACTCCTTGTACCCACAGCTTTCTTTGTACCTTGATAAATGAGTCCTGGAGAAGCCACCCGCTACCCCTGTGTTAATGGTATGATCAGTGTTCGAAGCTCACGAGCATCAGCGCTCACTGTGTCACTCTGCTCCTTTGTGGGTTTCCAGAGAACAGATTGAAACCAGAGGAGTTCTTGGCCCAGCTACGGCTCAGGCCTTCGCCTCCGTTGGAACTTGTACCAAACTAGTGCTAGTTTGGTTACGGGGTCAAGTCCATCCGTCACACATGATATATATACACTTACACATGCGATGCTTATGTACTGGACCAGATCGCTCTAGGACTCCAGTAGCTCCCTGCCACCACTCGCAGGGAGACAGTGCTGATTTTGTTCTGGAGAGACTTTAGCCTCTGTTCTACAGACCTAGCACTTGGTTTTGGGATTTTTGCATTTTTTTTCCTGTGATAACACTATGCTATTAAAGATAGAAGTGAGGAGAAAATCTACATGAAAGGATTGCAACAAATACCACAGAGGGAGAACAGATGAGAACATTGATTGATGATGAATCCTATTTTTCTCCTATTTTTCAGTAGGTGGCAATAGGTGGCAGTGCTAGCACAAGAATTATGTTTTCACTGCTTAAAACCTTGCTCTGAGCTTCACAGGCGGTTTTGCTAGTTGTCATTCTGATTTTCTCAGTGGAAGAATTTCAGATTACGCTATCTCCAAAGTATGTATTCCCTACATGAGTGTGGAAAGCTGGATGTGTCTTTCCCACCAAAGCTGCAAAATCTTAAGCTTCAAATGCAATTATGTGCCACTAGGAAAATTAAAAAATGTGTGTGAAAGTATGTTAAACCATACTTGATTTCAGAAAACCCAGACAAATACTGTGTAATGTCCTTAAAGTTGCATTAAGCTTAGTAAATGGTAAAATTTCGAATTGGACTATGATTTCTGACATAATTTACTACATAATGAAAAAAATGAATATATCACAGCAAGGTACGTCAAAGCAAACAGCCTGATTTCATTGCTGGTTTAACGTCACTGATTTACATCTGAGGTGCACTGAGCCCCCTAGACATGAGATGGCTTCAGCGTGCATGGCTGTGACGTGGACCATGAGTGCTGTGGGGCGATGGAGGGGAGAGGGAGAGGGCGAGGGACGGGAACCTATGGCCAGGCAGGCCTGGGAATCTGCTCCAGGCTTCCCCTGAGGTTTTGGTTGTGTTATTTTTGGTTGTGTTTTTTTTGGTTGGTTTTTTATTTTTTTTTTTTCTTTTTAAATTTTAACTTGCTGTTCGTGCCTCAGCTGGTTTAACCTTTAGCTGACCTAGTTATTGAACCTGGGCAGCTGGTAGCAGCTGAGAAAGTCAGTATTTCTCCTTTGTTGATTGCTATTTACTGAGGAGCGAACAGAAACTGGTACGAGGCTGGGCAGGACGCGCAGGGGGAGCCTGGGCTGGTGCTGTACGCACCGATACCTCAGCAACTCCTGGTGTCCCCGGCTCTGCTGTGCAGCCAGCTTCAGTCCCTGGTTACAAATGTATGACAAAACCCCCCCTGGGGAGTGGGCTAGTGCAATGCAGGGACCGCTGGCCTGTCCGCCTTCTGGCCAGGAGCCTCCTGTTCCTCACTGTGCGTGCTACAGAGAGAGCGTGACACGGAGATGTTCAGCAACAGGAAAACGCCCGTGCAACTCTACGTCATGACTGCAAGGAGCAGGGACAAAGGCATATTTCAAAGGTAAGTGGTCAAATACTGCAACACTGCTATAGCACTGCACACGGAGCTGGGAGATGGCGCTGGCCCTGTGGGGATGGCACTGTGGGGATGCAGTCAGCTGGCACCAAGCCCCAAGAGCAAGCGGTGGGTGGCAAATGCTACGTGGAAACTCCTATGCAAACTGGGGAAGCTGGGGTTTGTGGTGAAGGCTATAATTAAAGCTATTTATGAGAAGAAAAGTATAAACAAAAGGTAACTTCTAATTTAAATGACCCCGTCATAGGTTTTGACCCTGAAGACACTACAGACTTTGGGGCTGCCTTGACTTTGTGGTTTACGGCAACGTTTTACTGGTATTATGTATAACCAGCACACCTGTGCAATAGAGTTTTGTAATTGGGATACTAGCTGTGCGTTCCTGCTCTGAAGTATAGTCCCTCTTGTGTAAGTGTACAGTTTCTCCTGAATGTTGGGATTTTTTTTGGCACAATTTGAACAGCACAACCTCCCAAAGTACCTGAACTTGCACAAGTGCTGCTTTGTGCCGGTCCACTTTCTATTTAGTTATAGCCTGCTATACAACTGAGCCGTCGTGTACGTCACCAATGAGCTCACTTCAACAGTTTTTACGTTCCGTAAATTGTTCCTTCAGTTCTTTATGATCTTTCCCAATCCCCCCAGCTGATATTTCAGCTCAGGCTCTGTCTCATGGTTTTACTGTGTCGCTCTCCACCACGCAGGACACAGAGCAACACTTGGCCTGGGGAATTTGAACAAAATGAATCCTAACACTGCAAGCGTTGTGTACCTTTGCCAAAGACCTACATGGTAGCAGCTAAATCCTGTGTTCTTTTACTCCTGCAGCCAGTCCTACTTTTTAACTAGTATAAAACTTTTTAACTGGTATAAAACTATTTTTTATCCCACTGAGTATGGCTGTACAATGGAACCAAGGCACACTGCTTTATTGTGTCAGCAAATTTCTCATTTTTCAGGGACCAGAATTTGTGTCTCCTGGAAAACATAAGTCTTTCAGCGAACTGAGGCTGAGCTTGCCGGCACTCTGTTTATGTCCATATTCCGCTTGTTGCCAGATTAGGATAGAAAAGAAATACAAGCGAAGTTGTTCAACACAGACAAGGGCTCACTGTGCCCTGTCCTCTTTTTCCACTGAACAAACTTTGGAAAGGCAATGAGAGGTAGTAAGCTAATCTAAAAATGCGCCAAGAATTAAAGCCATCCATTGAAATGAACAAGAACTTACCTGTGCATTGCAGCACATATTTTTCCATGGGAGGAAAAAAAAAAAAAGGAAAGAGCAAATAGTTAATGTTTCAGTGGTAGAAAAGAGAGCAAGAGAGAGGGAGGTAAAATCTCTGTGGAATAAATCAATTAAATTTATGTATGTTGTTTGTGCTTTGTTTACGGTGTTCAACTTTCTAAGCAGTAAGTTTAGCTAAAGGAAATATTTGTGCAAAAGTGCATATAAAGGAAAAGTAATGAAAAATAAATCATTTAGATGTCAGTGGTTATGTATGCTTTAAGGGAGCTACTACAATGTCGTGCCATAGTAAAACATCAACTAATCAACACCTCTTAAGCTGCAAATACGAAATCTTTGCAGCAAATTGTTTTTCCTGGGGATTTGCCCTTTAGTAATTATGTGGTGAAATTTAGCAAAAGCTTTCTCTATCAGATAAACTCAAGCCAAATTTGCAAACAGAAATATACACTGGTCAAGTTTTTATCTTTTCAAAAAGATGTAATGAGGTGTAAACATCTATGAAATATGTTTGACTTCAAAATCCTATCGAGCCAAAGCTCGGCAAAGTCAAAGGCAATTAGCTGCCAGGTCCAGAGGGCACCTAGCACCACTAATAAATCTCTGCATCTCAGCTCAGATCCAGCCACACCAGTATTTCTATCCAGATTAGGGGGGTTTTAGTTAATGTACATTTAAGATTAGAATTTGACCATTTAAAAATACAAATATACCTGCTGACAAGGGAAAAAAGCAAGAGAAGAGTGCAAAAAATATCAGGGCTTGAAATCTCAGCATAATCAAGCTACAGCCTGGAGTGTCTGGATAAGAGAGCATGATGAGTGCATTCCTTGGAGACGTGCTTTGGTGCTGCCTGATTACAGGTACATGGAAAACTGTTACAATTCCTGAAACTTCATCTCTTCACTGAGACTGTCATCATCTCTCCACCTGAGCTACCTACCTGCAACTCATATTGATTCAAGTGCTTTTTCTTCGGCAAGGAGGAAGAATATGGCATATCCACCGAGGCCACAACAATTGATGCTGTCTGTCCTTTTTGCTGCTGAGGTAAATCTGTATCGATAAAGCATTTGCAAATGCCTTCCTACAAACTCCCACAGCAATTCCACTAATAGCTCGTTGCTGTTAACAGGCTGTCAGCATGGCGTCAACAGTTTACTCTGCTGAGGACCAAAATGTTTTAATCTAACTCATGTTCTTGGCAGTAATATGAGGGTATTTAAGAGGAACGCAATGAGTGTGACATTCTGGCCAGAACAGCTGATCAGCTGTCTCTTCTCACGTTAAAATACAAGAACTATATTTTTTTCCTCCCAAAAGAAAGAAAAAAATGCAGCCAGGTAGAGTTATGAAGATGCTCCTGTTAATCCAGGAATTTTGTGCTTAAGATTTTTATACTTTCATATATGATGGAATTCTCTAATTAATGATACTTGAATTAATTATTGTATTAGACTTAGTTAGACAATGCCCTGTTTACTGGATATTTCTGTGCTTGTGGAGCGTTATCTAAGTTTCTTCTAGTCCCATCAGTCCCTTGCTACTCATGGAGCAGATGACTTGTGCAAAAAGTTACTTTGGTTTAAAAGTTGATATACGCAACTCTTGAATGAGTTTTTAGTGTAAGATTAAGAATTTATTCCATACATTTGAAATCTGTAGAAGGCTGAAAAGCACTCACAGGAATCATCTCCTTAAAAGCAGTATTCGCTTCCTTTATCACCACTGGAAAAGGCACAGGGTTCCCTATAGCACTGTTATAGGGCACAATCGCGGGGCAGCTGGGGAGGACCGAGGTGTTGTGCAGAGTGGCTGTAGGTCCTGTTGCCAGTGACATGTGCTGTCCCACAGTGACTTGTCACGAACAGCCATCAGGCAAGCATACGTGGAGAAACAAAGCGTGTTTGCTAGTACCTGTTTTCTGAATCTTTACTTACTGCCAAATATTTTTCAGTGGGTTACGGGGAGACCACGTCACAGAGAGATGTTGCTTCCATGCTGTAATCCATCCATCATCTAAATTAGGTGTTTTTTAAGTGTTTAATCACAAAAGTATCAAAGCCTTTCTCTGCCCAGTCATGCCTCTCCAGTTATGAAGCCCCAAAATGATGGGAATCACAGACTGGGGTTTGTGTGGAGTTAGAAGTAGATGGACAAACTCGGAATTAAGCCTCCTCCATAATGACAGACTGATAAATCACGTCTCTTTTCCTCTACAATGCAAAGGGGAAAAAGCAAAGGAGTGACCTAATTTAGTCATTGAGATGTATGGTGTGACAGAAGAGTGCTCCTAAAAATGCACATAAAATGTAAATCCATCTTTCCTGTAAGTGCCTGGGCAACAGTTGACTTCTGTGACTCACTAAAGAGAAATTCCATGGGAAAAAGGTTAGGCTTTCTCTGGGATGAAAAGAAAAAGAGTAAATGACATAAACGGTGATTGTAAAGCAAATCCCTGCCTAATATCCCCTGCCTGCACTATATGAAAAGCAAACACAGCCAGTAAAATTTCAAGTGCTGCAGTAATTTCCCTGTCTTTGAGAGGTGAAGAGTACACACTCCCACAAACAGAGCTCGGCTTTGAAGGTCAGCCTGGGAGTGCTGATCTTTTCAAAAGAGAGGGGGAGTGCAACTCATTTGAGGGTCTTGGCATACCGGCTGAAAACCACGGACATTTAACCAGTAGCTTTTTCCTCGCTTCAGTTGTTGGTCTGATGTGGAGTAAGCTACGGTGGAGTTATGGCCAAAACATCTTTCCCAATTGGCTGCAGGGAGAAACAGCCAGAGTGGAAAAAGTGTGTGGATGGCCTACGTGCAGTTGAGTTCAAACACACAGCATTTATTTATGGAAACTTATATTCAGCTGCACCATCAGCTGTCTCAATTACAGTCCTAGAGTAAGAGGGGAATAAACCCCTAGAATTATGTTTGAGAACTAGAGAATTATTTGTAATAATTCAACAGAACAAATATATATTTATATACAGCAAGCTGGGCTGCTCAAGAACAGCAGCAGGGAGACATGAAGAACAGGATTAAATGGCCTGCTTTTACTAAAAACAAGAATCTTCTTCCTCTCTGACACTGATTTGGAAAAGGACGCGTGAAAAAGACACCAAGAAGATAAAGAGGCTGCAACTAAGATTTTGCAGAAGTTTGGCTTTAGTAGTGTATGAGTTTTTTTGGATTTCTGTGATTTAGAGGGAAATATTTTCTGCCTTTATCTTGTACGTCTTTGTTTTCCTTTGGAAATTGCTTCATAGTACACCCTCTGGCTTTGGTGGCTACTTCAAGCATGGTCCAATGTAAAGATTATGTTTTGTTTTGGGAGCAAGTGATTTCTATTCTTTGGATTGGAAAGCTGGGGATGTTAATCACTATTACCTCCAGAGGGCTGAACCTTAAAACTGAGTCACATGAATAGCCTGTGGCAATACTAATACCTCACAACAGCTTTATATAGCGATTTGAGGAGTCCTGATGGCTCAGTAAATATTTAATAAAAGTCTCAACATCATCATTCAGATTGCTAGTCCCCTGCTGGCCCAGGTGGTGCTCAGTAGGCTTTTGCAGACTGTCACTAAAGTGCTGTGCACAATGTGTCTGATGCTCCTCTGGAGTCAAACAATACCAAATTTACCAAACTGGTAGCAATAATAAAACCAAATTAATAATAATCTACTAGGATTACTTAATGTTCCTTTTTATCTTGAAAAACTTCCAAAGGTGTTTATAATATGAATGTGCTATTTAGGAAGGCAAGGTTGAAAAAATAAATTGCCTTGCCTTGGTGTTGTGGTTTGGCCTGGGCTGGCCACTAAAACAAACTCTTTTACTCTCTTTTACTTCTTTTTGCTCTCTTTTACTTCTCTCCCCTTCAGAGAAACTAGGAACATTTGTAGTAGTTCCTAATTTCTTGTACACAATACGATTTCAAAATTACTTTCATGGACACTATTTTGAGAACTGGAAACCATGACTGTGACGTTATCTAGCAGCTTGAAATCTTTCAGCTTGAAATCTTTCAGATGGCACTAACCTCCAGGGGCTGATCCGACGACACCCTCGACCTGCGTTGAGCTTAGGTACAAACATTCCAACTGGCTAGCGTAAAAATACATGAGAAGTGAGAGGATTAAGTGATACACAGTCTTGGGATTTGATTCTTGCATCTCATGAACCAAGAACTTCAAAAGGATCTTGAAAAAAAGGTGAAGGCCACATGACTGGAACTGCTGAACTCACGGCCGAGTGCATTTACCCAAAGGCTGGAAAGGCGTGCTGATGTTTCTGAGTGCTGTTCCATGCTGATGTTTCTGAGTGCTGTTCCATGCCGGAGCAGACTGGCGGACTTAGAGACGGTTGAGTCATCTCCACGCAGAGCTGGCAGAACAAAAGATTATACACAAAAGAAGGGGACTGAGCTAAAGATAGTCACATGTCCCTGTCATGAAACACAGCGAATGAAATAAGTATGGACCTGCAGAGCTTTTATACTGAGACCAGGCTAATACGGTACTAATGCAGCTCTGGCTACACTGCATGAGCATATTTTGGCAGAAAAAGTGAAGAAGCAGCATCTTGAAAACAAGGATACATGGAAGGGAAATAATATGAAAATGACTGGTGTAAAGGATATTTTTTGTTTATAATTTGTATCGAATCTATCTGGTAAGAAACAACTTAGTAGGTTAACACAAATGTTTACACAACCTTTCCAAGCGGAGTAAGAAGAGTAGTATTACTGATGATTTTTCTTTCCTGAATCAGGTGTATAAGTCTCACTCTGAGAACCCTAATGCAAGAATATCAATATTCTCCCCTACGTGTGGGGAGCGCTACAGCTGAGCCACAGTGAGTTCTGCAGGCCTTATTTCAGGAGAATTCAGAATTCTAGGAGGCAGAATGTAAGCACAATGAGACAGCCACGTTAATAAGACTTTTATGTAAGGATTTTGCAGAGGTGATAATTTGCTAGGCAGCTGCCTGCCAGAGTCAGATATAGAGGCTATAAGGTTTTTCTTATTTCTTTCTGGCTACATCAAAGAATGTTTTTAGTGTGTAAATATCTCAAAGGCAAGAATATCCTTACATTGGTACAGGGATACAAGGAAAGGGGACTTGTGTCAACCCCTTTTTCTTTGCTATGACAACAGGATGGCTTTTACCTGGCCATTTACTAGGAGCATCCTGGGGATGTGTGCTCCGTGCCTACCAAGTTTCCCTCCTCCTTTAGGTACTCTGTAATAGAGGCTCCCTGCAGAGTTTATCTGAGGACACTATTAAGTTGATTATTATGATTTCTACTCTTCTAAGCCCTACAAAAGTGGTTTTGGCTACAGCTTTATATACTATGCATATCCTCTTGATGGAGTGAGGAAGAGGGAAGAGCAGAATACGACAGTGACCCAGACTTGTCAGTAATGCTCAGGCTATGTGCAATTTTGGCCCCTTAATTCTGCTTGGGATTTATGAACAGCCATTCAACGTGCCGGACCACTGCCCAGCTACCTGTGACTCCTGCTATTTATTCATCATGTTGTTCCTCCCCATTCTGGAGGAGGTTGCTGCCTTCTTCTGATATGTAAAGTAAGATTCTTTAGTTTTCTTTACACAGGAAGGAATTTCATTCCATCAAATTCCTTAATGTAGAATCAATCTGTATGTTGCCTTGAACAGTACAGGCTTCGGATTATCTGGAAGTGAAGCAGCCAGATCACTTCTGAAACTACCCTCCTAAAGCCCAGACTGTAGGAGCAAGATGTACTGCCAATGTCAGGTTTTGCCAACCTTGACAAGTCATCAGAATTATCTTAGCTAGAGGCTTCATCTTCCTGAGCATCCAAACTAAAGAAGTACAAACTGCAGTCTCTGAGAAATGATTTCAAAGATTCAAAGCAGCCATCCTTCTAGCTTCTGTTGAGTGATGTGCTAAAAAATAATTAAATTTCCAAATCTTTTGAAAAGAGCCCTCTTGAGGATCTATTGGAAGTTCTCAATTTATTCTAGTCATTCCCTGAACAGCAGATAGGCGAGTTGTCTTGAATGCAGAGTGGATCACATTTGTCAAAACTATGCTGCTATTCAAAGCTTGCCTCCTCTGCGCCCCTTCCCGTGTAAGCTGAGAACAGTCAAGCTCCCAGCCTCAAAAAAAGGCATGCGCGCTTTTGCTCACTGGCCTAAGTACAATCGAGAGGACGCATCCAGACTGAATGCATTTCACTTTCACAGTACACAGCCTGAAACCTGAAACTTTTTCATTGCTTCAGTAACTCCTGGCCATTTTAGTGTTAAAGGTCTGGATCTGTTCCACTCCACACTTATCCTACCAGTCACTGAGTTAAATGATTAAATACATTTGTGTAGGTTAACAGTTGTGACCCTGCTCTGCAGAGAAAATTTTCTAGTAGTGATCTGAATGTAACCTCCTTTCGTATTCCTTTTTACCAGATAAAACTATGTGCACATGCAATGCAAGAGGGAGAAGAGGATAAGAAAAAAAAACCCTCAAAGGTAGCGTTTAGCTCCTAAATGTTTCTAAGCTTGAAAGCACATTCTCCTACTGATTAATCATGAGATTTTCCTGCTTTCTTGCTTGTGTCAGGAACACCGCTCACAACCTCAACTTCCCTGGTAACTGTATTTAACTGCTCATTTAAATATAGTCTTTTTACTTTCCCCATCTTGTTTTTATTGGCTGACACCTCTTTTTCCCCGTAAAAGGTTTTCTTGTCAAGAGGCAAAATAGTTAGGTATTGCAAAGCCGTATGATATTTTGACTAACCAGAGAGGCACTAAATTAAGTAAGGTCTGTGGCTTTTAGCTTTTTCTCACCTTTCCTGTAGTCGTTCTTCCACACAATGCCTGCTGAAAAGTGGAAGTTGGAAGACTTGTGTGCAAGGAGACTTTAGCAGCAGCAAAATAATGGCCAGCCCATCTCTTTTCTTTCTCTCTCGAATCCAGCGCTCCAGAAATGCTGACAGAGGTTGTTCTGGGGCCATCTGGGATCCCACATTTAGCTCATACAGGAAGTAGGAAATAAGGCTAATTTAATAGCAATTTTGTTAAAAATCAAACTAAATTACTAAAAAGACCTACCTGTCAAAATTAGGTTGTGTCAGACAGCAGTTTCTATTTACCTTATACAAGTCAGCTGGAGAGAATGAGATCATTGTGGACAGGCAGAACAGTAATAAAACTCCCGGAGCAGGGGCAGAAAAAGAAACTTCGACCAAAACCATTCCAGTAAGAGCGAATATGAAATCTGATGTCTTCCCGTAGGGGAATACTTGTGGGACATGCTTCTCTGCTCCAGCGGTTTTCCCAAATTGCCACCCTAGGAGTCTCCGCTAGGCTTCTGAAATCACAAAAAAAAAGTAGGCTTTAGGGTAACTATTGTAAAACGCATACTGACCTCCCCTCTTCTATTGGTCATACACGTGACACGCTTCAGTCTGTTTAATACCACAGGCTTACTTCACAGCAACATTTTTTACATTGCGATGGTTTGTTGACATAGACACACACACTCACATAGGCTCCCAGCTTCAGAGAACTTCATAAACACATTTTTCCACTAGTTCCTATTAATCCCACAGTAAATGTTTAAAATTATTTGCTTTCAGCCAGTTTTCTTGAATGCCAATTCCTTTTCCATTATATTATTTTCTGCATCCCTAAACTATAACAAAAGCAAGACTTTAAATTACTCATTATGATTAATTGTCTGTTTCAACACCTCTCATTTGAGGCTCTGGGAAGCATTTTATAGTTTATTGGGTGATGGGACTGAAATCTTTACAAGATCAACCCTGATCAGCAGGGTTTACAAGATGCACTCCACAGGATTTAATTCTCAGTTTCTTGTGCCTGTATCGATCACATAAAAATGAATGCAATGAAAGCAAAAATGGGGATCAGACCTTTTTGTCCACCAGATGTAGTGACGGAGGTCTAAAGCATCTGGTTTAAGGCCAGGTCAGTGGGATTTATTCTCTTAAGATGCTCACTGACTTCTGTAACGCAGAGACCATGAGGCTGGAGCAATCATGTCATAAATGCCAAAGGATGGACCACAGACAAAACCTTAGCACAGATTTTCGTGGGCACTCATGTCTTGCTGCTCAGTCTCAGTAAAGGAATGTAACTCTCCTTGTAATTTCAAAGCCACTCATTCAATCTTTTGAGTAATTATGGGATGACAGCTGATTATACCCTGGAAATGCTTGCTAACACTATTAATCTTTTGCTCGTATGGGCTGTTTATAGCTATAATTATAAATGAGTGAATGAAGCGAAGTAATTTCTGATTGGCTGGCTTGGGAAAGAAACTATGACTACAGCCCAAAGGACTCCCTCAGTGCTCAATAGCGAAAGGTGCTGAGCATCCACTGAAATCAGTGGGGTCTCAGCACCCCCGAGGAGCGCTCGGCGCATCTCGACAACGGGCTGGATCGCACCCATAATAACCAGACTGGGGCGGCAACTCAAAGAAATGTTCTTGTTGAAGTTGAGGATAAATTAAAGGGAGGCAACCAAAGCAAAACTATTTTCAGACGGCGAGAGTAGAATTTCAGTAACATTTAGCCCGATTCCTTGGAAATAAACCGTCCATGGAAGATCTCTTATTAGGGTTGAAGTACTTAAGAGGCCCTTATTAAAGGCTCACATACACATACTAAGTCATACTAATGTGATGCACGTTTTAATGCCGTATTATTGCCAGATGGGCCTTTATAGTCATATTGATGTATTTTTGCAAAAAATATACATACTACTTTTTTTCTAATTCTAGTTTAGTTCTAGTGTTTCATTGGCGTGAGGTCAAATTAAAACAGCCGCAAGCATCTAAACAAAATACATCTGAAGAGCATTTTTCCTATGACTGAAAAGGGATTTTTAAGCTTTCTATTACTTCGGAATGTTAATTTCTATTAGGATTATTCTATAATAACAAAGTTCTATTTTCAGCTACCCCTGACTCATGTAAAATCCTGGTAAGTGTTGAAATTATAATTCAAACCCAGTATTTTCTTTTTAGGAATTACACAAGGTAAATCATTTAACTGGAAAAAATAAGTATGACTTATTAACTCAAAGGTGTTTTACTAATCTAATCTTAAAGCTAAACTTAGGGTTACTACTTAGATATAATAAATTAGACTAGTAATAAAACCACATGAAGCCAAAACCTTCTGTTTAATTCTATAGTTTGTATGCACTTGAACCAGGCAGTGAAATCACAAGGGTATGGAATTACCTCTGTAAAACAAAGAGAGGACAAATTTTATGAAAACAGAAAAAGATTTGAGAGGACAAGCTACAATAGAATGGGAGAGGAATTAATTTGTTCTTCATAACAAATGATTAATGACTGCTGCTATTGAAAGTACATGGGGAATGACTGGCTTCTTCCAGACAAAAATAGAGTTTTGACTGTTGTACGTCAAATTCATTATCTGTTAGAATTCTCTTTATGATCTTTATTGCAGTAAGGGACTTGGGATCCTTGCGTGATGATTGTTTTTTTAATTCTTGGAATACTGCTGCTGGTGAATTGTTGACAATTCCTTCTGTCTCATGGCTTTCCACAAACCAATCTTGTTATTTTTCTTCCCTTTTAATTTTATTACTGTATAACGAACAATTCCAGTGTTGCAAGATTAGGGAAGGACGTTTCTGTGACCAACTCTGCTTTGTTTTAACATCTGTGGAAAAGGTATCCTAGTGGGGCTCCAGAATAAAAGAAGAGATTTGAAGGCCTAGATTCAAGGCAAGGTGAGTTCAAGGACAGACAAAGCACAGCAGGACAACAGACTATGTTCTTCTTAAAGATAGTGAAATGAAGAGTAGTTAGAGGATGTAAAAATGTCTCTTATAAGAAGCTTCTGTAGTTTAGAAGGCATTCCTACCGCAGGACCTAGCTCTGTCTGGCTGCGGTGAGGGGCTGGCGATGCAATGAACTATGTCTGTTTCCATTCCACGTGGCACCAGCTATATGCGTTCTGAAATATAAAATCGTTGGTGGTTTGAGGAAGATGGAAGTTGCCAACCCCATCACGATGTCTTACAGACAATTAGGAAAGAGAGGGGGAAAAGGAGGTAGGGATAGGCAGATACCGACTGGGAGTTACTGAGACTGCAAAAGAACAACCTAGACATCTGCGGAAAAGGCACTGAAGGAATGGCGGTTACTAACAATTCAGGAAGCTGTTGTCTCCTGCAGAGGTTCTGTAGATTTTTGCCCAAATATCTGCTAGCTGAATTCTAGATACTATTGCTGATCTGTTGAAAATGCACTGGGTCTGAAAAAAAAAAAAAAAAAAAATTAAGTTTGGCAACTAATTGTGAGATGACAGAAAATCACTTTTCATAGTAACTTTGTGAAGTGAGGATGGCCTGCAGTTGCTCCCTTTCTGGTTTTGCTCACTATTGCTGGAGTTGTAGGACAAGAAAACTCCTTGGACTCCCGTGTTCAGAGCCCCACAGCTGACACTAATGAACTTTGTCCCCTCCTCCATGCCTACTTAACCAAACTGAGTCATTTCTCATAAAGAAATTACCTTGTTGCAGAGGAAAATGAAGGTTTTATTCTTTATGAAAAAGGCTTGATAAAGTCAAAAGTCAAAGGAGCGAATAGTGACAACAGCAAGAACGTGAGACTGTTTCTCGGGACATTTGTAGGAATTGTTGCTGAAGTTAACCTCTGTAGTGTGATGTGCATACAGGCATATTATATTGCACACTGTCTATGCTATTATTTAAAATTATTTTGATTTGAGTGTAAGTTTCTAGTTAGCAATTCAGAGATTTAAGCGTTGCGTACACAATAACAGTAACACAGTACTGAAGCCGTTTGCCAACAGCACCAGGAGAGCTGAAGACCCTGCTAACCACCGACTGCCAGTTCAGGCCTTGAAGTTGGTATTTCTGGACAAAAGTAGCATTTCTAGCCCGAGTGTCTGTGGAGGCAGGGCGAGACAGAGCCCTTGGGCACTGCACAGCTGGCGGAGCTCAGTTCTGAAGTTTCACAAGCATTTTCCCTTCCATCGGCCAGTGTCCGAGTGCAGCCTCTGGGGACAGGAGATGTCTTGGCCACATCTGTCGCTTTAAAAGCAGTGTTTTGAGTAACTTTCAGCTCTGTTTTCTCTCTGGGGGCAAAGCTTGCATTTTCTAAGAACAGTCAAAAATGAAATTAGCTTTCAAGAGACCAAGGAAAATTACAAGAAAATGTAAAAGTTTCTAGTCAAAGTCTGGGCTTGCACTTCTAGGTACGAGCTGTGTTCATATCACCGTTCTCTCAACCCATTTTCCTCATACATTAGAAATCTATCTTTGCCAGCTGTTTCCTTTCCTTTCATTATTGCATATTTACAGCCTTCTTTCACTAATTCTTTTCATTCTTCCCTGCTACTGTTTACATGTACTTTTTGATAGCAAAATGCCTCTTAGGATTTCTCTCGAATGCTCCCTCCTCTTTATGCCGGTTGGTTTCCACCCAACAGTGCTGTTTCAGAACCCGTGTAGTAGTCTCTGGTGAAACTAGCTGCTTCTGAGAGAGGTGAGATGCTGGGCTGTGATTTCTCAGAGTATGTACGTGACTCTCGGCTGCTGACTTTACTCTTGATTCTCAAGGCTGAAGCTTCGTCTGCTTCCCGTCCATGGGAGCCGTGACATCATCTCCATGGTATTCTGAAATCATGCCCAATTGTCCTGTCTTTTTCCCCTCAGACTTTATTGAAGAAATCTGCCATTTCTTTCCTGGTTGATGGTATTATGTGTGTTCTACACGCCTCTTGTCTCTAATTCCTTATCGATGAATTCTTATTTTTTCAGCTTTGTAATTCCACTTTCTTTGTATCTCCAAGTGCAAGTGTTACTGTTAAGCTGTTCTGGATCTGAGGTGAGGTTCGATCTATTGAGGACCTCTTTTGAAATGCTTGTTTACCTGTTTTCTACCTTAAAACTATAGCTGTGAAATAGTAACTATTTTTTTCATAGGCCCAATTTCCTGAACTTGTTTTAAAAAATAAATGAAGATAGAAGTACCCTGGAGGTATTTAATCGACGCATAGACGTGGTGCTGAGGGACATGGTTTAGTGGTGGTTTTGGCGGTGTTAGACTAACGGTTGGACTCGATGGTCTTAAAGGTCCCTTCCAACATAGACGATTCTATGATTCTACTTGCAGTATCATCCCAGTCATGGCATTGCTTGCTTTCAGCTAACGCAGTCTATGTACCTACCTAAGTTGATCACCGCCAGTAGTGCTGGTTCTTGGGAGAGTGAGCAGAGCATGTGTACCTAAATGCGGTCATACTGTCTGTGTTCAAAAGATATTTGTCCTCTGGTGAATCTCTGCATGCCTGACAGAGGTGGGAAGAGAAAGTAGGTCATGAGTAATTGCCCAAGAACTGGAGGGTCTTTTCTGTTTCTCCTATAGTTGGCAACTGCAGCTTCATCATTGTGTGAATGCATTTTCAGTATTTCCCAATTGCTGCTTTCCTTGGCCCTTCTCTCTCCTAGGAGCTCCTTGGGACTGAGGACACACTCTTTTTCTTTGGTTTGCTCTACCTCCCTCCCTGCTGTGTGTGCTGCCTGGTCCAGAAAGAATGAGCCCTCCCAATTAACCATAAAAGCATCTGGGCATGTAATGCAGGCTCTGATTTCTGCTCTGGGTTCCAAACAAAAGCATGCAGTTCGTAAGGTTGCAGTAGCCAAGGTCAAGTTTTCCCTTCTTTCCCCCTTCTTTCTTTCCAATGTGGCTCCAAAAAAGCACATCTGTTAGGCCCATAGAGAGACTTAGGATAAAAAATGAGGTGTCTATTTGATGATTATATAGGTGTATCTCAAATACATGAATCCTGCTTTCAGCACTAATTTTTGTTTTGGATTGTGCCTTTGGTCCTCAAATAGTATTTCCAAGGTGTAAATCCACATTGATTCCAATAGACTACCATCTGCTTTTATAATTTGACATGACTTTTAAACATTTAAGCTATTGTTTATGCTATTTTTTTAATATACTTTGCATTGCAATAAGAAAAAGAGTGGAGGTGGGCTAGTACACCTCCTTCACCGTCACCACGCTTGCCTTCAGTAATTTGTTGGGCATCTCTTTAATGATGAAAGTGTAATAGTTTTGTCTGTTAGGATTAGGCAAACGAACCCTTTTCTTTATGGAAATTTGAATGCTAAGATGATGGGGGGTTTGACGGGTATGTTATTCACAAGCAGAGCAGATGCGCTATGCGCTCCTGACACCAACAGTGCTACCCCCATTGGCGAAAGAGTCAGATTGTTTTTGTTGGCCCATGGAGGCCCATGTGGGCTTCCGTTTCTCACAGTCTCCCGAACAACATTACATTTTCAGGAATACCTTTATCGGGACGTAATGGTGGCCAAGAACACCACAGACAAAACGTCTGGAGGGGGAGGCGAGCATACTTCACCGTGCGGCCACCACCATCGGGGACGTTTCCCGTCCGGGGTCTCTATCGCCAGCCTGGCGCCGCTCCCCGCCAGGTACCGAGCCAGACCCGACCGGGGCCAGCTGCCGGGCCCAGGCTCCGGCGCGACCCCCGCCCCGGTCCCGGTCCCTCCCCGCGGCGGCGGGCGGGCGTGCGCAG
>VYZM01005609.1:40308-53884 GCA_013398915.1 Dromas ardeola | reverse complement strand
TAACATCCGCCAGGAAGGGAAAAGCTTCCCGTCTCCCGTGTGGAGGCTGGGAACCGCCGCTTTCCCGATTTATTCATTTTTTTCCCCCATCCCCCTCCTCCGAGCGGGCTCGGCGGCGCGGGAGGGGGCTGCGGCGCCGGCCGGGCCAAGGCTCCCCAGGTTGCTGTCGAGAGGAACCGCTTGGCTGAAAGTGCTTTAACCCGCCCGAGTCAGACAGAAATAGATGTATAACCCACCCCCCCATCCCCCGAAAAAGATTCCTTAATGGGAAGTGAGTCTCCCTGACTTTCTCCTCCCCGCCCGCCTTCCTTCCCTTTCCCTGGGACAAGGTGTTGATGAACATGTTTTTCCAAGGCTGGGAAAAGCATAGCGTCATTCGCATATTCCCTAAACTGCAGCAACCGCTGATGAAGTTTCCTACTCCATGCAGAAGCGAGCTGGAGACTTCAGTGCCCCTTCCTGTCCCTCAGAGGCTCGCTTGCTTGGCGTTTTGTAGTCACTTTAGTTTCAAAGAGCTAAAAGATAGAAAGAAACTTTATCTTCAGCATGTAAAAGAAAAGAAGGTATTCAGGAAATTCTCTTAGAGGTGTCCAAGCACATGTATGTCCAACGATATGCCAAAACATATTTCTTGCTCTAATACTGTCGTAGAATCGGTACTTCTGGTTTCTATTCTAGGCATACAAAGGTATTTCATCCCACTAGATTATTACCAGATGAAATCCAAAATAGCTTCATCTCTTGGCTTGTTTACTCAAGAGCGTAATCAGGTTATTTTTAATGTCTAGCTTAATTTTTTTCTGGTGTGAAAAAGGAAGCTCCTCTTTTTGAGAAGCAAGTTTGGTCAGCAAGTTCTAATTTCCATAGGAAAACTGCTGACTTTGTTGATAACTAGTGTAAAATAAATAAATAAATAAGAAAGGTGTCGAATAACAGACTCTGCTCAGTGAGCGTCTCGTTTCCAGTTTTCTTAATGCTTTGCTGCTTTTAGTCGTTCAGAGGATGTCTCTGGAGGCTGTGGTGTGCGCTGTGATTCGCAGGCTGTCGGGGCTGTGTGAGCGTTACTGTGCAGCCCTCTGTCCCTCAGAGGGGCAGCCGATGGGGACACGTTTGGAGTACAGTGTTGGGCTCCTGTCTGTGGTCAGGGCAGTGAGGTTGTAAGTGAAGCTGCTTTGGAAATCAGTTATTACGATCACCGTTATATTTTCTCAAAAATATCTATTCAAGTAATGCTTTTCTTTTAGCTACATGCTTGAGTTGTGGGATCTCGAGCCAATAGCTGGCACGGTAAGGGTTTTTCTTTAATCCTGCTGCTGTTCAAAGGTGTGAAAAGCAAAGAGTGCATAGTCCAGACAGCACTGTATGATTCAGCAAAGCAAAAATAGACTGTTACGCCTATATAAATAATAAAAATGATGCTACGCAAATTACTGTGCGAGAAAGCACCGATACATTTATATATAGGCATTTGCACAGGAAAATCTTAATTCTGTTTAATTTAAACATTAGTAGCCTGAATTGTAGCAGGGAAATCACTCCTTGAGTAGTTTTGTGACCCTAGACACTGCCTGCTGTGTTACTTGTTCCAGTTTTAACCCTTAAACGTTTTCACGGACTCTGTGCTGTACTGCTTGAAGAGGGGCAGACCCTGGTGTGCCTCCAGTTCTAGAAATCTGGGGTTTAATTTCTAGTCTCTTGATACTTTGTACTGCTTGGTGTAAAGCAGCACAGCGAAGGCACCCTGGCAGATTTTAAAGCCGTCCGTTAGCGTTGCTTCCTTCAGAAATAAGCTGTGCCAAGAGTACGTAAAACTGACTGCCAAGCTGCATCTTTATTTCTTAATAAGACTTTACTGCTTTACTTGGAAAGGCTTGAAAAAGTTGTAGGGGGAGAGCAGCCTGTTGCCCAGCAGTGGCTACTGGAGCCATGAGCCATCAGCGTGGCCCTGTGGCAACCTGCGTGCGCAGAAGCCCCTCCTGGGCTCCTTTGCCGCCGCTTTGCGTCCCGAATAATCACAAAGAGGAGCGCTTTGGAGGTCTGAAGCGCTGATGCCTGTACGGTGAAGATACAGAAGTTTCTGTGTTAAAACAACAGCGTTAAAATATTTCAGCTGTACCGTACTTGCGGCGTGCATGTTGCTTATCATGTAATGCAGGCCAGGACGTGTGGAGAGCAGGAGGACACATTCGTCATTGTGCTAGAAGCAGTCACTGCTCTTGGCAACAGAAGCAAACAGTGTTCCCACCTGAAATGTTTTATTAATCAGCTGTTTGTAGGGAAGGAAATGGCTTCGCCGCCTTTGAATCTGTTCCCCAGAGTGTCTGTGGGGACTTGGCCGGCCAGCATGCGGCTGCGCTGAGGCGTTGGGGCCGCAGGTTGTAATGGCGGCAAATGGGCAGGTTTTGGGGTTCGTTGCTGTCTGTCTGTGCGCCTGAAATTTGAGGGGTGGGAGTGGGGGACGGGAAGGGGTTTGTCACGGGGAGGGCCCCGGCTGTGTGTGTGGCTTTCCAGAGCCAGCCCAGCTGGGACATGCAGGCAACCCGGCAGGCTCTGAGCCGTCGGGCTTTCCTCCACCCCGGTGTCCCTCAAATGCTGGTCACAAACGCTTCACGCAGTGATTGCTAACCGGTCTAGCTGTGCAAGGGCTCACTTGGCGGTACAGTGTGTACTATTGCCATTTCCGTTGACTTTTTTTGGGCTGAGCCAAAATGGCCGTTGTGAGTGACGGTGAGCGATCGGTAGGCCCTTCCCTCTGAGGCACCTGTGGTGCACGAACAAGGGAATTCGGTCATTTAACCATCTTGACGTAGTTTTTAGAAGTACTGAAGGACTTGGCCTGCTTGGTGGAGAGGCCGTAAGTACAGCACTCTATGTCTGCCTTCATCTCTGTCTGATTTTCTGTTTCTTGCTCCTCTACTGATGCTACTTTTGTCCCATCTTGTCACCACAGTATCTAAAACTGATACATAAACCTGAGGCGGGGAAAAATCCTCCTCTAGGTCTCTTGGGAGCTTTTTGCCCTTTTTGTGAGAACTGTATGAAAAAGCTGCCACCCGCCTCTTACAGGTGAAGCGTAAAGGCAGAGAGGGATGTAGCCAGGACCCGACCCAGCAGAGAACAGCATTTCGGTCACCCGTGTCCTGGGGACACCATCATCCCGACTGCCTGGGGGCTATCGAGGAACGCGGGCAGCATCAGAGGAGCAATGATCACTCGTGTAGGTTCCTCTAGGCTCCACCTTTGAAACAAATGGTGAATAGCAAATGAAATGGTGTGTAGTGTGTGTGGGGTGTGTTTGGAAATTAGTTAAAAGTCAGTGAACATGTGCAAAACAACAAAGTTGTTCTTCCATCACATATTTTTCCCTTGAAAATACGCATCCTTGAAGACACACAAAGTTGGCAGTCTGAGTTCTTCCTAGCACCTCATTTAGAGGCTGCACAATGCCGGTCTCTGTTGCAAAATAAAAAAAAAAAAGTATTTTAGAGTTTTTTTGGCCAGGTTTTTCTTTCTTTCCTTAGGTGGAGGGAATAATTACACTGTGGATGGATGGTGGTGGATGTGACGTTGCTTCTCTGCGATATGCAGTGGGGTCGGATAAGATCACTGCAACTTTGACTGTAAAATGCATTTCTAATTAAAACAAGAAAAGTAAAACTGTTATGATGTTTATCATCAGCATTTGATGCTGTAAATTGCAGTGTAAAGGTACAGTGGAATAAGCACTGTGGTTATCTGAGCTAGGGGGTTTTTGTGTGAAATTTGTTCCTGTCAAGGATTTAATCTAACAGATTATTTCTCAAAGTTTTCTTTACACTGGTGGTTTATTCTGGAGAGCCATGATTTATGGCAAAGTTCTTGGCTTTTTCCCTCACTGCTGCTTATTTAAGCAAAAGTGACTCAGTCTCTTCATGGGGAAGTGTTTAGTTTGTCTGTTGAATTAGCATTATTACATTGTGTAATCAAAAGCAGTATCTTTCCATTTGTGTAGGGCTGCTAGTCTGAAATATGACATGCTGCTCAAGTGAATTCCCTTGTCATGAAGAGTAAGAATGGTTGCAATAAGGGCATTTTTATTTTCGTTTTATAATTTCTTTTGTATATTTTTGTGGGACCAGCTGCAAGGCAAACAAGTTTGAAAGTGAAGAATATTTTTGTTCCCTCTTAATTTAAACATAGACCATGGTTGCCTCCAGCACAAAACACAACTTGACCAAACAGATCAGTAGCAGGAATGCGTCTGTATGCGTGGGAATGTTGTAGAGAATAAACGACACTTATTCATCAAGGAATACGTGCTTGCAAGCACAGCCTGACACCACAAGTGGTTTTAGGTGGTTTAGTAGAACTGATTCAGGGGTATTTCCTTAAAGTGAATTCAGTGTTCAAAATACGTATTATACTGGTCACGAGGAGACTTAATATGTAAAGTCACTGTTTCGTCCCAGGTATCTTTTTTTTCCCAGGAGCTAGAATTCCTTTTACAATTTGTAGTAGAAGAAAAACTAAACAAATGAAAAACAAACAAATGACAAGTCCACTGAAGAAACAGAGTAAATCTTTAATTTGATGATCAGAGTAATCTCTTTCCTTCATGCTCACAGTGTGTGTGAATGTCTGTGTGCCTTTCTTTATGTAATATTTTAATGATATTGTTTCCAAGCGAGCACTGAGACTGCAGAAACTTAGGTACTTACTAATTGTTGAAATATTTAGATTATTGACAAATTATACAGTTGACATATGTGATCATTTAATTCTGTTTCTGCTTGAACCAAAATTAAAGGTATTGTGAATTACTGTATAATTTCTTTTAAAATACATGGCTATTTTTGTAATGGAGTACAAAGTACTTACGGATCAATTTCCTTAATAGTTTAAGGCTAAACAATAGAACTCTGCCTTGGCTTAAAACATTACAGTCAAATTTATAGGACAATTGTGAAAAAAAACCCCTTTGTTTTAGTGGTTGGCTCACCAGTTCTTATGGTCTACCCTTTGAAAGTATTCCAGGTGCTTTCTTGGACAAGTTGCAAATTTGTTGATCCACTGTGGATTTTCTTAGAAAATAGACAGGGGGGAAAAAAAGGTGAATGGGGTGGGGAGTTGTTTTTGACGGTAGTACTGATTTTTGCAATGTAACTGCAAGTGTGTTTTTAAAGCTGACATAACCAATATTTGTAATTAATGCAAACAAAATGTAAGGAAAGAAGGCAGAAAAATGTTAAACAAAAACAGGTTTGGCATTTAAATGCCATTCCCCTGAGAGTTAATTTTGTACCTGTGCGTCTAAGTATTAATGTACTGAATGAGCCCATTAGGGATTCTTGCTGAAATCAGCTGTGCAGAAAATAATCGGTATCTGACAGAATCGCTTTTGTAATTTTTTTTACTTTTTTTTTGCAATAAAGTAAAAATGGATCATTTACCTTTAGTTTTGTAGTTCACCTGAAACTTTAACACAGCCTAGTGTTTCCTTAGGCTGTCCTCATAAACAGTTTACTTAATTCAATTTTACATCACTGCAAAACAATTGTACCCATGTTGTTGTGAGATCAGAGCCAGGTCTGTAAACTTAATAACTGAAGTTGCTGGCCCAGGTGTTTGATGTTAAAAGCATCTTGAAATATACAGCATACATGACATGTCGTGATGTCTTGTGTCAGAAGTGCTATTTTGGTGCTCTTTCATGGTTTGAAAGACCAAGCTGTTCGAGGCAGGGCACTACTCGGATCTCACAAGTGTGGAGTTTAAGTTGCTTCTTCACACAGAAAGGGGATCTTTGAAAAGTATGGGTTTTTTTTCTTCTTCCAGGGTTGCGTGGCCTGTGTTTCTGTTCCAAGAACCAGGACACACATGTTCAGTATCTGGACATAGGGCCAGATGTGAAGCTGTAGGGCAGCTTTTTCAAAAGAACTGACTAATCGGGGTGGTAGCGTACACTGACAACAGGAACCATGGTGTAGGCATGAAGGACATTACGCATCTTCAGGATGGCTCCAATTCCATCTCTAGTTTCTCCTTTTTTAAGCAAAGGCTCGTCTATGGAGAAACCGTTATTGCAAATCTGAACTGCTGAGTTTCATTGATGTATTGATTAGCTGTCAGAAAATGGACTTTAACAGTGCTTGATGCTGTGTGTGACTGCTTCTGTTGAAACAGCTGGATTTGCTAAACAACAGCTTAAGAAGAAGCATGCTCTTCTCTAGATACATATTTATGAGAGAGACAGAAAGGGCAAGGCTACTAAAAGGCAAAAGCTGAGTAAACTTTCTCACTTAGACAGCTGATGTTAATTGTGTCCTGCTCTCAGCTGCACAGCCCCAATGACAGTTTATAGCAGGGCCATCCAGTTGGCATGTTCGAGCAACACCCGGCCTGTGCCATGACTCCATCCACTCCCACTCTCAAGAAGATTTTTGTGGTTTGATTGCTATCTGGGCACTAATAAACAGCTGTAACCTGATCTGTTCCCCGCTTGTCGGGAAGTTAGGCAGCTCCTGTTGGAGGAGTTGCTTCATGCATGGAAATGATGTCATTTACAAACAGTTGATTTTAATTTTTTTTTTCTTATCTGGGCACTAAGGAACGTGTCTTATCTTTGCTTTACTACAGAATAACTGATTCAGTAAACAGGGTCTCATCCAAGTCCACTGAAACTGATGGGGAAACTTTTGACTACTGCTGCTTGTATCTGGTTTTGTTCAGCTATCAAAACGGGGAAGTCTTGCGTTAGAATGAGCATGGGCCTGAGCACCAGCCAGCGCTGCACCCGGGACTGATGCGGGTGATTGATGAGTGCACATACAGGTCTTAATGAGCTCTTGTTGACTGTATATTCAATACTACTAAATTAAAAGAAAGTAAATTAAGAGCTGAGGCAGGATCAGCTTTCAACTGTTTTCTGAAATCATTTGTGTATTAATATTAGGAGTAACTGCTAATCTTTTTTCTGAAAGTGTATGTGTGTATATATATATGCATATACAGAAAAATAGTTACAGAGATACAGTCTGTGGGTGGTGGTTTGTTTTTTTTTTTTTTTTTTTTTTTTTGTTTGTTTAGAACTGGCTCTATTCAACAGTAGATAATTTCCATGTAAACATTTTAGACGCTGTATCTGTGTGACATCAGAAATGATGCGATAAAAGACAGGCAGTAAGCAGCAGTTCAGCAGGCTTGCTGTTTGAGTCAGTACGCGTGGAAGAGGGATATGCCTGTTCACATCCCTGTGGGCTGTGAATTAAAGCACAAGAGAATTTCTTTGCATGAGAAATCTTGTGGTATTTTCGTAACAAACTTTAGTTTTTGAAATGTACAGTTGCTACGGCACTGTTCACCTCTTCATAAATGGATTTAGATCGCAGATGGTGTTTAACAATAATGGGACTCTTGAATGTTAAGTCTCTTTCTAAGTCTTGGAAAACTTCTGTTTGGATTCAGATAGTAGAAAAGAAAAAAAGAGATAGTAGTGTCCTGACAAGTGCTAATATGGCAAGTGCTAATCTAGCATAAATTCTATATTATGAGAAAATTCAGAGCAGCTCTTGCTTAATATAAGAACGCATTTCTGCTAACCCAGCTTCTTTGTTCCTTTAAAATACGTGAGAAAAGGCAGAACCCTGTAACAGGCAACATTTGCTGGGTCGGAGGAAGTTGCAACAGTATCAGCTGTTCAAAAGTAACTGAAACTGGGAAATTGTACATTCTGTGTTTCTTTCCCTAGTCAGCTTCTGAAAACTTCCTGCCTTTATTAGTTATGTTCCACGGCTTGGGACAGGGTTGTGAGTTTTCATACCTATAGCTATTGCTCTGCAACTCCAGCAAGGTCTACAAATAACCTGGAGGAGCACAGGAAGGTTTATCCACGGGCAGCCCATGCATTGAGTGATCCCTGATAACCATAAATGCCAGTTGTGGTCCTGAAATTTTTGCAACACTTTAAAGGCAGCAGTATTTATTTTTTTTTTATTTTTTTTTTTTCCTGCAAGTTGAACTATTTTGAGGATCAGGTGGTAGCAAAGGTGTACCTACCTTAGCTCTGCAATAACTATGCTTATACATCAAAAGACTTCTATTTACTTTGCTTTAGCTTAGTATGTCTGTTTTAGAGGGGAGAAGGTAAAAGTCTGCTAATAGCTAGCCAAGAAGAATCTAATTCTTTTTGGAAATTACAAAAATAATGTTTGTGCTGCTCTTCATATTTTGTGGTAAGACAGTATTTATTGAAATGCAGTGATTAATAGGAAGTTTGTGATACAGAGGAAAACAGACCAAACTTTCAGTAGAGGTCTGTACAGGAAGGTCTGCTTCTTCAAAATCTGGCCGTTAATATTTATTTGAAGCATTGCTTCTTAGAAACCCATCCCTCATGCAAGAGTTTATTGGTATAGGAAATCAGTATGTTTGGCAATCCATGACTGTTAGCTTGCTATCTGTAAATTCTAATTTAATCTTTTATTTTAAATCTTATCACTTTCCAATCTTTCATGAGTTTTTCAAGCATGTTTTTTCTCCCCTCCAGGGGTATTTTTTAACAGCAATCCAACCGTGCTATTAAATTGCAGAGGAATCCTGTCTTAGAAGGTGATCGTGGCTATGGTTAATGGGACTTTGAAATCAGTGTGCCTCTCTGGGAAGCAGTAAACTGTGTGATGAGTGGAGGCACGCAGCAAAGTGTTCTGTGTGGAACAGAAGTTGTCTGTGTAATATAAAGATCAGATTAAAAAAAAGACAACCCAGAACTTCCAAATATGAACTAGTATTGCTTGTGCATCAGTCATCTTTCCACCTCCTGGAGTGTAATGCACGTTTCTTTCCTGAGAAAAGATGATGACCATGTTTGCTATTTCAGCGCGTTATTGTGTTTCTAAAGAATCCTGGGGGAAAGTAAACAGCTGTCAGATGGCCAAAAGCTTTATTTGACCAGAAATTCTTCTGTTGGCTTACTACTTTCTTTGACCATACGTACGTCATATAAACTGACACTGGGTAGATATATACATTTCAAGTTTGTGTTTTTCACATTGTGTACTTAAGATCGTCTTTGTTTGCTGCTGGATTACATTAACTGAGTATATGTATGTAGGTATAACTTATAATCATGGTCACATTGCATATGATGGGTTTCTCCTGTCTCCAGCTGTTTGACATCTTTTCAGAGTATGTGGATTTTGAAAAGTTTTATTTGACATAGAATCTTAAGTTTAGTCTATAACTCCCTTTTATAGGAGAAAAAAAATATCAATTTTCCTTTTGAGAAATCTAGTATTGTGTTTCTGAGTGATAAGTGAAAGATTGTGTTGTGCAAAAAATCTGGATTTTGAAAGTGCTCTTTGGTACTTCAACTTTTTAGTTGGACTAACAGTTCTTTGGGTTTTGAACATGCGGTCTCAGTCCATATAAATAGGGAAGGGAAGTTGCTGTTGGCACCATCGGTGACCCTCTGGCTATCTGCAGAGCTTCAACATGGCTCGGAACCATATGGAAGAATTGGTTTTAGCAAAGTCATCAAAACTGCATAGGAAGAGAATAGGTTGTCATAACTGTATTGACTTCATACAGTACTGTGTAGCCCAATGATCCATTTCA
Organism: Dromas ardeola; assembly: GCA_013398915.1. Taxonomy (NCBI): domain Eukaryota; kingdom Metazoa; phylum Chordata; class Aves; order Charadriiformes; family Dromadidae; genus Dromas; species Dromas ardeola. Next base: position 44,293 of record VYZM01005609.1, on the reverse strand, counting down.
GTTTTTTGAATGCTTTCTTTACTATTGTGGCCTTAAAACTTGTGCGGCATTGTCTTTAAAAAACTCTTTCACAGTTTTGCAATTAATTGGGACTCAGACTGTTGTGTTATTTAGTTTTATAGAGAAAACAGCAATTGAGCCTAAATAAGATATTTTCCAACAGGCTTTATATCAGCCATTTTTCTGGATCTTAGCAAGTTTCATCTTGTTCAGAAGATATTGTAGAGTATTTTACATTTTCCAGGATATCTTCCAGAAACATAACTCATCTGTTAGAGAAATTACAGGATATGATAGTTGTATAGCGACACTGTATTCCTAAATAGTGTTTAAAGTTTTATCCTTCCAAAATTTAACAGTTTTATCATGAAGTTATGAAAAACTCTAGATCTTGAATCCCAGTTGTGGATCATGACTTCACATAGCGTAAGCTGACCCGCACACAGCTCAGCTTGCACTGTTATCCTTTTACTTACTAACTGAAAGGTGGTGTACTCAATACGCTTATCAGGACAATGATATTAAAATGGTGTGTTCTCCAAACAGGGCTGGTGACATTCTGGAAAGCACCCACCAGGAGCTGCTGGTGTGCAAGCAGTTATGCTGAAGGTAGAGCTGAGGACTGTGATTTCTCCTCCAGGCACAGAATTATTCCCCTTTTAGGGGAGCAGAGTGGATGGGAAGGTCAAGGAAACTGCTAATTACATTTTGTTTCTAACTCAGACTACTGTCAAAGTCTCAGAACATGGATTTTGTTGATGGAAGATGTGCTTTAGTTGAGGTGCATAAGGAAGGAAAATAGAACTTTTTGAGGATGATTCTTCTAGTTCACCTTCTCATTACTGTCCGAGTACAGAAGTTGGAAGGGAAAGATGATTATAAATGGGGTAGGTTGCGTGCCTTGGAAATAAACAGGAATACTGAAAACTTCAATCTGAAAACAAATAAGCTTTTTTCTCCCTTTTACTTTCTTTTCTTTTTTTTTTTAACAGTTAATCTGTGGAAACAATAAATAATAGCGGAAATGCAGTCAGAAGTCTGCAGTTAGTTGGGGCTGTTTACTGTCACTCTGACAACTACTCAGTTCAGCTTACTTTTGAACATTCCTTATTACTGTGCTCTTGAAGTGTGACGGGAGGAATCCAGGCTGAAAGTACTTTTTCAGTTGTGTTGTGCTTTAGTGTGTCTCTCTAATGATGGAGAAGCATGCTTCTATGTGGTGTAATGGCAAGCTAAATCCAGTCTGTGGGTTGGTTGTCTTTTGTGGGAAACTGTACCCTGTTGGCCTCCCACATCTCCAGAGATGCGGGACACATAATAATAGGCACAATTACACAGCTTCATTAATGGGTTCGGATGCATCCATGTGCTTCTTCCAGGTATCCACCTCATCCATCTTCTCTTCCAGGTGTCTACCCAACCTATGCCTTAGATTAAGGTCATGCAGATCACTGCCAAGGTTACTACCTGACCTTTCTTTGACAGTGTGTATGTGGGTTTTTTAATTATTATTTTTTTTTTTTTAATCCATGGAGGCATTCCTAGTATGCACCAGTTCCCAAGTTTTTTCCATGATCTCTAGCAACTTGTTTATTTGCTTGCTAGAAACCTTTGGTGAATTATTTTGCAATTGTTCATCTCTCTGCTCATTTAATGGAGAGGTTGGTGCACAGCTGTTACTCCGTTGAGCAGTTCCAGGTGGGACGTAATCTGCAAACGGGAAAGTAGACTGTTTTATGTAGACACTAGAACATGGATAAAACTGTATTCCAGGAACCAAACATTATTTGTTTACCATTATAAGACACTAGTTTTAAAGATAGAGATAGATTTTAATAATGTGTTACCATGCACAGATGTCTTTTGATCTTACAGCACACTCCTACTCCAGAGAAGTCCATGGTACTTGAATCCAAGGACTAAATGTCAGCTCCCATGTGTCTGTGAGCAATATCCTCAGTTTTGACTGCTCTGAAGCCACCGTACCAGTGCCCTCTACCCCTGGTAGAAATTATGTAGTAATCTCTGTCAGTGTTCATTCAAGATAAATAAGAACCATGTGGGTGTGTGAGGAATGACTGCAGTTCTTGGCAAAGAAGTATGCAAAGGTACAAGGAGAGAGGTCACTGCTACTTAAAGGAGTCCTGACATGGCAATTCCTGGCTGAGACCTCGCCAGGCAATTCACTGAAGACAAAGGCTCTGGTTTATAGTTCTTATTTCTGGAAATAAATATTTATGATGCAGTCAGATCCCTGATGGTAGCAGCACAAAAGATTGAGTAAAAGAGTGAGATGTTTTGATAAACCTTCATTGGATTTCCTAACACATTGTGTGTGCTCTATATGCAGTGTTGTCTTTCACAACTTGAGTGCTAAAGGGTTTCCTAATTTGCATGTAAAAATGAATTCTCTTTGTCACTGGATATACTTTTCTTGGCCAAACCCGTGCTCTCTCAGGCTTGTTTTCAAAACAGAACAGCTGTTTTTTGTATGTAACTATCGGAAAGCTGTCTGGAATAATTGCACTCTAGTTAAACTTCAGCACCCTCGTACCCGGCATGAAGCTCTTCAGAGATTTTCTTTTTGTTTTTCATGCCTTCCTGTTGAACTTCAGTATAGGATTTGCATTTCCTTTTTACACAAACTGACTTGACTTGTGGAAATAAATGCCAAGCTTGGTAATCCCCTCCAGTGACTGCCAAGATGCCTCTGGCAGGCCGCGTGCTGGGGAGCCCAGCCTTGCCAGGCAGCCCGTACCCTCTGCGGCGTCCCAGTACCCTGCAAGTGGCCGCCTGCTGTGTTCTTGGTTTCATATATGTTTGCATTTTGAGAATACTGTTGCTGTTTGTTGGAAAATATTACTGAGGGTGTGTGTTCATCCCCTTGTGTGAGAGGGGTAGTCAGGCTTAAGAAACTGGATAGCTCAAGTCCATATGTAAGACCATACAGCAGAGCTTCTCAGGGTAGACGCCTGGGTGGAGGGCAGGGCAGGGGTTTGTGCCAAAGTGGATGATGGAAACAGTGTTGCTGCAGCTAGAATTCATCGTGGGGTTCCTGTGAAGACTGAGAATATTGCGGCTTGCTTGCTGGGGAGTACCGGGCCACAGTGGTAACTTGGGGTCTGAGTAATTGCAGGCAGCTTTCCGCTGCTACGCCTAGGTCTTCATTGCACAGCGGGAGCCCTGGAGCTGGCACAGTGATGCTGCTGGGGACTCTGGGCCAGTCACACAACTTTTCAGAGTGACGTTTGCTTGCGACTGCCTGCGGTAAGGGCTCTGGTGCTGCACTGAACCTCTCCACTGGCAGGGCTCTCTGGGACCAAACCTGCTCCGCACAGCAGGGACACTGTGGGTAGCTGCAACTAAAACAGATGTAGCCAAGCACATCCTGAAAAGGAAATGTCACTTGAGTAAATTTACTTCCCTGGGATCTGTGTTGTGCTTGCGCATTTACACTCTTGTAAGTTCATGTAAGTCGCTTTGGATTTGTGTTACGAGGCACAAATGGGACAAGTGTTCTAAGGGGTTGTTACACCTAAATGTAGCAAACAAAGTATAGATTTTTCAAAGCGAATGAAGTTAAAAGGTTAAAAAGAAGTTAGCAGAAGTATTTGGTGGTCAGAAGCATTCCCTTCTCACACTTCCACCGGAAGAAACAAATATCTCCCATGCTACGCTTAGTGCATCTCTGCCAGTGAAACTGGTGCAAGTTGTCACTTACGTCTAAATAAAGTCACAGGAGCCTACAGGAATTACATTAATATTTTTGTAATGTAGCTGGTAGTTTTACTAGCTAGAAGAGAACGGTACTGCTTTCCTCATTGGTTAGTAATACCCTCTATAATGTGCCAAGGTAACTATCATTTAACGTGCTTTGCATTGTCTCTTCATAGATGCTACAGACAGAATAAAAGCGTGTTGCTCTGCTCTTTGGTCAAATACAGATTACTTCTTAAAAAAAAAAAAAATAAAACAAACCCAAGCA
>VYZM01005609.1:10744-40298 GCA_013398915.1 Dromas ardeola | reverse complement strand
GACCCCACCAACCCACAACACAACAGCAAACCCCGCAAACTACAAACCAACAAAGACTAAAGAGTCTATAAAAAAACTCTAGTTCTAAATGGACTCTAAATGCTATAATTACACTTCTGCTGCACTTAAAAATTATTTAAGTACCAGATGCACCTAAAATTCTGTGGTGCAGCAGAGACATGGAAATAAAGCCTTTTAAACCTCTTAATCTGTAATTTTAAAAAATTGACCATTGGCAAGTATGCTGAAAGGAAAACTTTTCCAATGTGAATAATACCTTTATAAAAATAGCTTCCTGTTTGTTCTGTGATGGTTTGCAAACCTGACTCAGGCAGCCTACTTAGATTGCTTCATTGACTGTGAGTGTAATACAGGTTTTCTTCCAGTTTCATATCAATATAAACTGCATTATTTGTCTGCTCAGCTTTCTCCATTTTATATAGCTCAGGTTGAAATTCCTTATGATTTGGCACATCATTCTCTTTCCTCATGTTCTAACAAAGCTCAAGTAACTTATCAGACTCCATAGTGAATCTTGACATACGTGATCGATGTCTAGGTAGAATTACTGTGGGTTCCATTAAAAGGGAGTAACAATATCCCGTAAAGAACAGTAGATTATTTTTTGCTTGCCAAACTGTACTTGTACATTGATTTAATAGTTTCTTTGACTTAGTGACTATGGGAGGAATCTGATGCATTCCACATTTTGTCATTTACATCATGTTGTTAAGTACAGATTTTTGAAATCCTTGCTGTTAGCATTTCTCAGGAAGGGGTAGGTGTGAAATATGTCTGTTGCAAACCAAATTCCATGGTTATAGTCAGTGCTTGACTGGTCACCTAGGAAACTTTCAATAATGAATTCACTTGGCTTGATGGTGCAGTCTGCTATGATCAGATTTTTCCAGTTCCCTCTGATTTGAAAATGCAATGCTTGAAAAAAAAATTAATCATAACTTAATCTGTTCCATAGAGCAAATCATATCCTCTGTCTTCAGTTCTGTTTTAGTCATAGTGTAAGGTATGGTGTTCTTTATTCATTCTGTGATGACTTCTGTAGAATTACTTTAGATTGCATGACCTTTAGGATAAATGATTTTGAATGTACTGAACCATTATTGCTGTGTTTCTGTCTCTCTGTGAGTCAATGCATCTGTGAATGCGTTGCACTGGAATCCTCTGTGGAGGTCTGCCTGCCCTTCTGAGATGTGCCCATGGGATTTTCTTCTGATTCTTGCCTACAAAAGACTGCTAGCACTTCAGTGAGGAAAAATATGGAGCAATTAATCTTCTAAAACTGCCTTCCCAAAATTTTTGGGTGTTCAAGTTGAGTTGATTGAAGCATTTAAAATATTTACAGTTTCTTCTTTGCTGTGTATTTTATTGCGGGAGTGTTAAAATCCACCAGTTAAACTCTTCACTAGGACTGTTGAGCAAAAAGAACAACAAAAAAAAAAGCTGTGGCAGAACGTGGGAGAAATCCGCAAAATTGTGTGTGGTGGGGAGGGGAGGTAGAGATGTTGTCTGTAGTGGAAGAACCTGGGCTGTGTCAGATAAAAACTGTAGGAGCCCTGCTCAAGGCACAGAAGAATGTTTTTTTTGTGGAGTAGGTACTGGGCACACGGTGAGTGCGTAGGTGAGAGCAACATCATGAAGTAGACCAAGCGTTTCAGAATATATGGAAACCCTATCTAGGTCAGGAAAACCCATGAACTGAGACTGGTAGAAAAAGCAGAGAAAGCATTGTATATGCTTATTTTATCATTGCTCTTCGTCATGTACGCTGTTATAGCTGCTGTTGAGGATGGACTAGCCAGACCACTGTCTGACTTGGTAGGAGTGTTCTTGGAAGCAACGTGTTGACTAGTGCTGAATCCAAGCCCTGTTTCAGTGGAAAAAATATCTGGCTCCTGAGACTGGTCTCCATAGTTTGCCTGCTGTGGCTATTTTAGACAGGCTTGAATTTCATTTAGAACGTGTGTTTTTTATGTTGCTCCACAAAGTATGTCTGTGCTCCTACAGGTATTTTTGCTTGACTGAGCAGAGGTACGCTTGAAGTACCCTGGTACTTGGCTGCAGAGCATCACATGAGTAACTTGGAAAGTGCATTTCCTCTACAAAGCAGGAAGTGGATCATCATCTTGTGTGTTAATTTTGCTGGTGTCAAATAAAACAAAATGGAGATCTGTGATTTATTTGAATACATTCAGGGTGGCATCTTGTGTGTCTGAGGGCTGCTAAGTCTGTGGTGGTGGACAAGGCTGAAGGGTTAATAGCAATATTTTTCACAGGAGTCACTTCTAATACATGTTACTGTTCTCGTGAAGATAAAGCCAGAGGATGTTTTTTGGGAAAGTGAAGCAACAACAGGCACTGTGTCTGGAATGTTCATTAGAGCCTATTAATTTTACTTTCTTGTAATGATTGATCTCATGGGCTCTGTTTAGAGGGCAGCGGTTGCTTTAACTGAGATCCAATTGGGGAACTGCAATGTGCTCTGGGATCCAGGCTGGTCTGATTAAATACTTTATGTTGGATAGGGGTACTGTCTTTCTCATAGCTTTGAATTATGTACCTTGATTACGCAGCATATTGCATAAGGTGCTGAATGTTGCTCAGTAGTTTAATCGGGAAGCTGTTTAGTGGGAATTCATGGCCTTGTTTGAACTATGTCAAAAGCCCTGGCATGTGAAAAGGAAATTGGTTGCATGGTCATTTGCATGCATGCAGTAAGAGGGCAAAATTAGCACTGCTATAATTTACAGAGGCTCTTCTGTCTCTGCCCAAGGACTTAAAAGCACTGTTGGGGAACTCTTTTCCATGGTTGTTCTTTTTTGCCCTGTTTTCATGAAGAATATGAACTACTTGCTTTCAGGGGAGTTACTGAGGTTGAGTGAAGTTCTCTGGTACCATTCAGGCCTGTGATAAGAGGTCACAGGATTAGCTCAGACTGAAAAGTAGTAAGTTATTTTTGTTTTGAAGATTCCTTCCTGTCCAGTAGTCATACCAGCTTTGTTTTCATGTCTTGAGCTAGTTGTTATCAGAATAGATAGCTTTCCTTACTTCCTCTTCCTGAGGATAGTTTTAAATACAGCACCCTTCTCCATAGCAGTTCTTGTTTGCTAATGTCTCACACTTATAATATGACAGTGTGTTTGCCTCCTCTCTTGAATGCGGTGCAGGCAACTCATAAACCCCCTGATCCAATGCTGTTCAGTGCATTTTTTTTGTTATTAATACATGTTCCTCCTTTTTCTCCCTCAGATAAACTACTAGTTTTTACTGTAGCAACTAAAGAAACTGATGGCTTTCACCGTTTCATGCAAACTGCAAAGCACTTCAACTACACAGTCAAGGTATTGTATGTTTTCATACCAAATACTCATACTATACAGCCTTTAAGACAGAAACAGCGCAATAGTAACTGAAGTTGCATTAGCTTCTTTGCATGCTGGTGCAAAGTAAAACAATTAGAGCTTGGGGCAGATAGGGCACTTGCACGTGTCCCTGGTGCTGTCCCTGTTGTTTACGCGCTGGTCCCCCTCTGAATGACCACGGTAGGGTGCTTCTTCCACTGCCTTAGGAACTGTTTTACAGACTGGTAGCTATTGTGATCAGGGTCCTCAGTCACTTACAGGTTCTGTCATGATTTATCATATAGCCTTTCTTTTCGGTGCAGCTAATGTTGTTTGCATGAATACTTCTGGAAGCTGAGCTGCACTCAGAGGGCTTTGGATGTCTCCTTCCTTCTTAAACGAGGCTGGATTCCTGCTGCGGGAAAGGAGGGAGGGTCACAACTGAGAGTTTCACTGTGTTTCACAAGAACCTGTAATTCTTTGAGAGGACAAGACATTTCTACCATTCTTGCCAGCCTTTTCTGCCTTGTTCCACGTCTCTGTATGTCACGTACTGAAGTTGGCCTCCACGTGACCTTGGGGAAAAAGGAAGGGCAGTAACCTTCTAAACTTTCCCCACAAATTGGTTCTGCAAGAGAAAATCCTTGAATTCAGATGGTGTTATGAAATTTTTCTGCTTACTTACCACAGTGCCTACACTATAAATAGGAAATTATTTGGATCTCTGAAGTTTGACTTCTGCCACTGAACTTGGAAGACTGAGAGAACCTTTCCTAATATGATAATGCTGTACTAAAGCACCCAAGAAGCCCAAGCTCTGGATACATCTCTTAGCTTTGCAGATTTGTCCAAAACATCATGCAATGTAGTTCTTCCAAGTTTTAGAAGTTCCAAAAATATTATGCTCAAAACCCACAAAAAGTGTAAGGGTGTTTCTTGTTTTTGAGATATAATTTGCTATAGCACTTGGCTAGGCAGGAATTTTGTTTAGATGATTTTAGCAGCCATCTAGCCTTTCCTTGTACAGAAGTGTTCTGGAGGGATTTCAGAAAGACTGCAGCTTGCAATTTGTATTAGTAATACCCTGATCCACCAAGGTCTCTTACACTTGCTGTTCCTATTGACTTTTAAAGATCTCGTTCAGAATGTTTTTCCTAATACAAATTTTGAAACAATTATTAGCTTTTTCCTTTTTTTTTTTTTTTTTTTTCCTGAAGGAGACATTTGAATAAACAGTGGTAACAGGCAATTGCTCGATTCTTATTTGGTTGAGAAATGTGTCTCTCATGGTTTTGCAGTGATGTCATTGTGCTGAATGCTGCTTCAGACATGGAAAACTTACGATGCTGGAAATGCTGTCTTGCTATGCTTTAATGTGTTGCTTCTGCTTTAACATCTGTTTTCAATAAGGGTCTGCTTTAAAAAACCTCTTGGTTTTGGGTACTAGCAAAAAGGTGTGTTTTTTTTTTTCTTGCTTCAGGTACTTGGAAAAGGTGAAGAGTGGAAAGGTGGTGAGCTGCCTAACTCTATCGGCGGAGGGCAGAAAGTTCGACTGCTGAAAGAAGGCGTAGAAAGCTATGCTGATCGACAGGACTTGGTTATAATGTTTGTTGAATGGTGAGCAAACCTGGCTTGTTGCCTTTACGTTTTAGTCTGGGTAGGCATGCAAAAGTAGCTGCTGTGACATGCTGAAAGTTGCATGCTGCTTTTCCCCCTCACTGTTTATTTGAGAGGGTTTGCTTCCATTTTTCTCCATTCATAAAAATAGTAGATTGCTCTGGGAGCGATGGTTACTTTTTTACGGATTTACAGATGTAAGAGTTGTTCATAGTTCTGCTGCCTCAAGGGGCTAAAAAAATGTTATTGGGAGCTGACAGGCTTTTAGGCAAGCATTCGTCCTCTCCCTGTGCGGCTGCGGTGAGGGCAGGACGTGGCTGTGGACTGGGAGTGTGGAATGGGCGGTGGGGGGGTGGAAGGAAAAGCAGCTCCAGAAATAAAGTGGCCAGTAGAGACCAGAGCGTGATCTTGTTCCATGAAGTAACAGTGATATGGAGAAAGCTGGAAAATGGGCCCCTGAGGAGAGCACTTAACAGAAGAACTTCTTTTACATGTTAGAGAACTGAAACAAGAGACTCGGTGCCAGATATACCCCTGGTGCCTGTGCTGTCTGTGCGATGGAAGGATGGAGAGACAGTGGTGCTGCAGATGCCAGATTATAGCTCATAGCACAACTATGCATGAACATCCTCACTGGAGGCCAGATAGGTTTCTCACTGTCATAGAGAAAAGGGAGCTCAAACGTGTTCAAATCCCACTTTTTTCCATTGCTTCGTTCTGCTCTTCTTTCCCCCTCCTCCTCCACTTCTTTTGCTCCTGTGACAAGAGCATGATCAGAGCAGCTAAGAATCCAGCTGACAACAGCTGCCAAGCTCTTCCACACTAGTGTTAACCATAGTGGAGTCACAGCTCTAAAAGAATCCCTGCAAGGAAGGCACGGGACCAAGTCTCAAAGTGGGGACATGAAGCCTCAGTTGCAGACAGGCAGTCTTGGGGAGGTAGCAGAGTGCAAGCTTGGAGACATTCGTGCATGGGTTTACCCAGTCATGTTGGAATGCCTGCTCCAGAATTTTCTTTCGGCTTCTAACCTGCTTTTAAAAATTTTTTTTTTTTGTTTTTAAAATTTGACAGCTGAAGAATTCTAGGGACCCTTTTGCAAGTTAGAAGTTTGGCAGGATTTGTACAGCAGACATCATCACGAGAGAGAAAGTGGTCTGACAATGGTATTTAGTGGAAGGTTCATTTGTTGTTTTGTGTAAGTGTTTAGGATTGGTGTAGCCTATTTAACTGGTAACAAATTTAAAGATGCTATTGAGTTTTCTTTTTCAATTTTACCTCTTATGATAAGATAGAACCAGAAAGCCAATGTCTAAATCATCTTAACCAATTTATGAACAAGCTTTATAAGGGAAACTTGTCACAACAAATCTTTTCTTTGTACACTTAATTGACAGTAAAAGTAACAAAGAGTTTGGAGGTACACGTTCAGTTTTTGAATTTTTTTCTTATTGACTCAATCAGTTTTGCATTTGGTAAGTGGAAAAAGTATCTGTAAGTAAATATATTACATGTTTGTTGATGGTGTTGTTCTACTGATATTGGCCTAATGGCCGAAACTTTTTAAGATTAATTTGGGAGATTATTTTATTCTTTACTAAATGCTCAGATGAATCAAATGTTTCCCAAATGTTTGCTACTTACATTGAATTTCTTTGTTTTCAAATCTATTATCCTGATTTGTGACTATTTTCTCCCTATATGGTAAAATATGCAAAGTTGTTATCAGATTTGTGTATAGCTCAAATTCTTCTCAAACATAATTTATTCTCTAGAGGGGCAGGCTGTATGCTGGCATGGATGAGAGAGTACAGAGGACCATGTGTGTTGATGTGCACATATCATAATCTTTCTTGCCATGAAAAATCACAGGATTTAAGGCCTCCCAGGTTCTTGAGGTCCATAATCCCAAGTACATATTGATTTAAAGCTGGTGGAACTGACTCCAAATAGGAGAAAAAAAGAGTTTGCTGATTCTAGCATTGTGTTTTAATTCTAGTGAGCTTTTTCATTTCCAGGAATCCTAGTTAGCAATTTAAATGTTGATCAATGTGGCAGTAAGTTTGGAAAAGACAAATATAGTGAACTTCCTTTCTTTTTCAAGTGTTTTTCATTATGTTCATTGTGAAGCATTTGGAATATTAATCTTGGGGAGGGGGAAGGAAATGTCTGTTTTACTTACTGTAACTAGGCAAACCATTTCTAGTGAACTATTTACTTAAAAAAAACCCCTTAGCTTCTTGCCCTTTTTTTTTTTTTTTTGAGCAGTTTTTTATATGGCTCACAATTCTGGAAACAGTTTGAACTATGGACAGCTTGTGTCTGGGTGCAGATAGCAAAACGCTTTGCCTGTAGATGGAACACTTTTAAATTAGGCTTGTTTTTGTGAGAGCTAACTACTGGTTTACTTTGGACCAGATTGAACTGGATAATGGCCAGTGTAGACTGGATAAAATGGTTGATGCTGTGACTGTTCATCCCGAACTCCCACAGCCATCTATTTGTATCGTGGAAGACTTTTAAAGCCTCTCAGTTTATTCTACCCCCCACCCCCCCCAGTTTGTTTGTTTGGTTTTTTTTAATTATTTATTTTATTTTGTTTTCTTTGTAAACATTTGTCAGAAAGTGAGGGATAATTACATTTTCTACACACCTCAAAATGGTTAAGGTGCGATCCTGGTGGGGATACAGTATAATTGACAAAATGGCTGTGTGGCTGAACGGTCCAGTTAATTAAGATGAAATACGGGACCTGAATTGCTGATTACTAGTAAGCCTCTCTTGTTTGTCTTCCGAGCTCTTAACCTGCAGCTCCAATAGTAACAAGTCCTTGTTGTTATAAAAGTTGTGGATGCAAAAACGACACGTTCAGTCTCGAGGACCTGAGCCACTATCGCCGTTTCCCTGTGTTGCTGGGAGCGCTGGGTGCGTAGCTGGGATGCTTTACTGCGGCAAAAGAGGAGGAGGGATGGGCGGATTCCAGGCCCAAGCATCTGCCATCTGTGAACTTCAGGAAATGGGATTGGAGTTGTGGAAACTTTCTGGTTTTTTTTTTTTTTTCTTCTTTTATTTTTCTTCTTGCTTTCTACTTAATCGGAAGGATTTATGACGAATAAATAAAAGAGTATCTGAGCTTTTCCAGCTTGCCAAGGCAGCCTGCTTTTTCCTGGATATATCCACACTTTTTCTTCCCTGTCAAATTTTGAAGCCCTGTTTAAAATAAGTCATGTGCATCACCCATAATAACAGTATAAACCGTCAAGGATAGTCCTGGGACCCATTTTGTGATGGTCTTAGTGGTGTAGACCTGGGGTGAATCCTGCCTGACAATAGAAGTTCAGTGCTGGATAGGCTGAACGTAATCTGACCTAGCAGGTAAGCAAGGCAAATGATGGATTTATAGGTTTTAGTTTGACTCCAGAAGTTTTCCGATTGCCTGGAGAGAAAAGCAGGGAGCCTCACAAAGCAGCTGATGGGGAGACTGGCAGTGAGGGGCAGAAGACTAGCGGAGGTCCTGCCCGGGAGGAGGTGTCGTGGCAGTAAGTCACTTCCTGACAAAACAGAGGGCTGTGAAAATTAGTGGAAAATGTAGGTCCATACTGGATTCATACTCCTGCATAATATCCATTAGTGTGTAAAGTTTACAATAATTGGTAATGCAGTTTAGCAGCTCTGTGCTGTGCTTTGTATGATAAACTGTGCTGTATTAAGTAGCATATCCCTTTCACAAGCAGAGCCTGTGGCTAGCCCAGCATGTTGCTCAACTTTGGCGTTCTTTTCCAGAATGACAGTCCTTGGAAGCAATGTTCCAGGGGTGTTTGGTTCCTTCCCGCAGCTGTAAGTCATTGCAGCAGCAGCACTAACCTGATCAAAGAGGAGAAGCACAGCCTGCCATAAGCTATTAAGTTAAAGCCTCAGACAAATCTCTGTTTTTGTCTGTCTTCAACTTGTCTCCTGTTTCTTGCTTGTTCTTCACGCTCATTCTGGCTTTGAATTGGGCTACACCAGTTGAATGGAAAAGGGAGCAAAGTGTGTTCCTGTATGTTTGGGCAGAAACAGGCAGTTTTTGCAAAACTGGGCAAGCTCCAAAATGTACAATTTTTTTTTTTCATACATTCTTCTGCCAAAGTTACAGAAAAACAAAACAGTGAGAGTTTTTGGAAACCCACGTACTTTATATAGACTACATAACGCTTCCTCTCCAGGGCTCATACTTCTCTCTGCAGTGGAAATCTTCTTCTCTTTTGCATTTGTAAGCCAGCTGTTGTTCAGTTTTCTTAGGCCAATTGCATGAAATCCCCTTTGAAGAAAGTACATTTAAAATAATATCAGAACTGTAATAAAGGGGTACCAGAAGTCAGTAATGGTTGATCTGTTGGCACTATTGCTGAGTAATACATTGCTGTCCAAAAAATTCTGTGTGCTGCAGGTGAGGGTACTGATGTCCTCCTTCTTAGCCCAGCTAAAAGACTTTGCAAGAACAAAATCTTGGTCAAGGCTAGACCTTCTGATTTTTGGTAGCTGTACCATTCCTTTGCCCTATATCAGGGCTGGTGATTTTCGGTTACTTAGGTAGATGTGCAGAATAAGAATATACCTGTATTCAGATGAGGAAGCTGTGAGGCTGAGATGCTGACATTAAATCCAAATATTCTTCTTCTTCAGACAGAGACTAATGTATGACATGACTCCAATATTAAGGTGTCATGGTTTCATGCAATGTAATACGAACCTTGAAGTTGTTTGCACATTAATGCTTTAATATGTAGATGTCAAGTACAAACAGAGGAACCTTATACTCTGAATAATTTAATCACATATATATTTTGAGGTTTTGGTTTTGTTTTTCTTTTTTTTTTTTTTAGATTTNTTTTTTTTTTGTTTGTTTTTCTCAGAGGCATTGATTCAGATATGGTTCAACAAGAAACCACTAGGCTTGCGATACTACATTCTTACATGAACTTTGCCAAACCCGTGCATGTTTCTTTCTGTTTTGGGATAGTGCTGACCTCCAGCTGTGGGTAACTGCTGTTTTTAGAGATGAGCCCTCCACCTTTAGGTCTTTGTCCTCAGGTGGAATTGTGAGTCAAATCTGATGAACACATAAAGGCAGGTGAAGTTTTTCATAGATAGATATGGTGAAGTTTAGAGCCTTCTGAAGTCTTCTGCACATGAAAGAGCCTGAAGGAGAAATCTATATGTTGTCAGGATGCAACACAGTTTAAGTTTATGGGCAACTAAACTGTATTGAGAAATATCTAAGTACAGTCTCAATAAGACTTTTCAGAAGAAAGTCAGCCATTGTGTTTTGGAACAAGATCATCCAGAGTTTCCCAGTGAGTCACACAAATCATCTTTCAGTCCTACTCTAGTTCATCGGCTTAGTTTTTTTTGTTGTTGTTGTTCTTAAACACATAAGCAGTTTTCTAAAGGGGAAAATATATTTTTTCAATCAAAATACATGAAATGTGAAAATCAATTTCAGGTAGACAAAAATCTGAAGGAACAAGAATGTGTGAGGTTAAAAAAAAGTGCAAATAGAAGGGGAAACTGTATTGGATAAATAGTACTTATTGAAGTTTTTCTCCTAGAAGTGTATAGGTTTCTTACATGCTAGTAAAACACGATTTAATGAGTCACGTTTCAGAATAAAAGGGCTGTCTGCATGATTTTAAAAATTTGAATAGTCCAACCACTTACTGTTTTGAACATAGAAGCATTAAAATTAAACTAATCTAATGGATATCTTTTCTTTATTTTCAGCTATGATGTTATCTTTGCAGGGGGCCCTGAAGAATTGCTAAAAAAATTTCAGGAAACAAATCATAAAGTGGTGTTTGCAGCAGATGGACTTATTTGGCCAGATAAAAGGCTAGCTGACAAGTACCCTGTTGTCCGGAGTGGAAAACGATTCCTGAACTCAGGAGGCAAGTGTGATTCTTGAACACATTAAACTCTTGAACTTGAACGTGACTCACCTCTGTTATCTGTTTTATGTATCTGTATGTGGAACTGTTCCTGAATTCCCTAAGTATAAAATTGAGGACTGGATTTGCTGTCCTCCTCTTCCCTTCTCCCTCCCCACTTGAATAGCTCCTCTTCTGGGCTCAAAAATAGTTTTCATTCAAACTCACATAGTATTTGTTGGCACAAACTTCTAAAAAGCAGGTAAATAAAGTAATAGCCTAGCAGCAACTGTGCCTTGCAATGTTGTTGTGCCTTGCTGTGCAGGGATGACCCAATTGCCATCCCTTGAATATACTTCAGAAACAATCTAGTGTACAAGCCAAGTCAAAGCAGTACATGCTATTTAAAGGCACAGTTTAGCTGGGTCACAGAATTTCCTGACTTGGCTACCTTGTTCTTGGGGATCTCTGCATACAGTGGAGATGTGCTGGGAGCTCTGCCTGGCCCACGAGCATGGCTTTGGCAGTTCATTCCAAGAGAAGTGCAAGTTACTCCTGTTAATCTCAATGATATGTTAATTCTGAAGTCCTCCTTTAAATGCCACCTTTGGTAATAATTTTTCAGTTGATTCATACCCACACTGTTACTGATATTGTGTAACTGCTACAGAGCACAGTATGTCACTTCTCCTAGGTACATGGTGCTAGGCAGTGTGTAGATCTTGGAGCGTCCCCTTTCCTTTCATTCCCTTCTTTACCTCACCTATCTGCCCTATTTTTTTGTTTTGGCTTAAACATAACATATATT
The DNA here is from genome assembly GCA_013398915.1 of Dromas ardeola. NCBI lineage: Eukaryota > Metazoa > Chordata > Aves > Charadriiformes > Dromadidae > Dromas > Dromas ardeola. Next base: position 28,611 of record VYZM01005609.1, on the reverse strand, counting down.
GGTTTTGAGTTGAATTCGCTTTGTAGTTCTGGCAGTATTAGATTCAGGCTTCTCTGCCAGCAAGAATTGATTGATGAAAATGAAACTTTTTCCACAGATGGACTTCTTGGGAACAGTAATAGTCTAAGCTTATGCTTTGGAGTTCTTGGGACCATTCTAAACAGTTCTCTGTTTCCTATTTTTTACCTTAAAATAGCATTAGTATAAAAATAACCCTTAATTTTGAACTCTTTAAAACAGAAGTGATACATATCACAGGAAGAAAACTGGATTTTGAGCCAAGTTGTATGAATTTCATACCTTTCCTTTGCTGGCACCAACAGTCAGAGTCAAGTCCCTGACTGGTGGACAGCATTGGCAGCGTAGTGCTTTTTATGGAAATAACTCATGTGTGTGTGATATTGCAGGATTTATTGGTTATGCTCCATATGTAAATCGTATTGTGCAGCAATGGAATCTGCAGGATAATGATGATGACCAGCTGTTTTACACCAAAATCTATGTTGACCCATTGGCAAGGGTAGGTAGCGACTGGCTTTCTCATTTCTTTTTGCTTGAAATAACATGCTGTTCCTCATAAAACATCAGGAGATAAAAATAAAAGGAATGCTGTCTCTTTATTCCTGAGTGCCATGTTGATGGTTGTGTTTGTTCTCTGGAGGTTCCTACTGTCGGAGTGATGAACAGGCTTCCAGAGGGTCATGGCTTGATACATCATTTAAGGCTGTCTGCAGATCTGGGCAGGTTGTGCTTCCTTGTTAGAAATAATAGCTCTTAGGTATATGATTGGACATATTCATCTCAATGAGGGTCCCATGTATTTGGCAGTTTGACGGCTGGAGAATATGGCATTTTTCCAGGGTGTCACTGAACTACTTGCTGATCCAGTGTTTTGTATTTTGGGTTGCTGCCATTTCAGATCCTGCCTGCAGCTGCCTCTCACTCTTCAGCTTTTTGTGCAGATATGTTCAATAAAGCTGCATCGTAAATTTTTGGTGAAGACCTCTCCGTGCCCTAGCTTAGCAAAGTTCTCTGCTGAGTAGCAGCATTAAGGCATGATATATGTCAGAGGCACAGCCCTGATGCTGGAAAAAGAGGAGAGACGAAAGTTAACAATGTATTGATGCAAAAAGACTTTTAAAAGCTGATATTACACAATTTTGAGGTTGATTTTTGAGTATTTATGTGTTTTAGGCAAATGTGAAATACATTTATGTTTTTCTATTAAGTTATGCCCAAAACATCAGGCATCTTTAAATACAGCTACAGAAATTGAATAGAGTGGAACATTTCAGTTGGAAGGGACCTACAATGATCATCTAGTCCAACTGCCTGACCAACATGGGACTGACCAAAAGTTAAAGCATGTTATTAAGGGCATTGTCCAAATGCTTTGTAAACACTTGATAGGCTTGGGGCATCAATCACCTCCCTAGGAAGCCTGTTCCAGTGTTTGACCACCCTCTCAGTAAAGAAATGTTTCCTAATGTCCAGTCTAAACCACCCCTGGTGCAGCTTTGAACCATTCCCATGCATCCTGGCACTGGGTCCCAAGGAGAAGAGATCAGCAGCTCCCCCTCCACATCCCCTCCTCAGGAATCCGTGGAGAGCAATGAGGTCGCCCCTCAGCCTCCTTTGCTTCAAGCTAGACAAGCCCAAAGTCGTCAGCTGTTCCTCATTGGACATATCTTCTAGCCCTTAATGTTTGAATAGATTTTACGCTAGTTAAGTCAGATGCTAGATCTGCAGTTGAAATGACAGGGTGTAGAGATATTAAAGATGACTCTGCACCAAAGTCAGCAGTAAAAAAAGTCAGAAGCTGTCTAAACAGATTGTCTTCTAGACAAAAAATGCGTACCTCTGCACAGTGCACAGCTGCACTCTGATCCAAAATGCCTCCGTGGTGCTTAGCTTGGGATACTGTACTATACTATAGCACTAATTTTCTGTATGGTAATGTCTAATGCTGTAGAACATGTAACAAAATCTTGGAAGGCCAAAACGGAGTATGTTATCTGTATAAATGTTTTTAAGTGTGTTCTAAAGGTTATATGCTTTGATCAATGTGTTAAAACTTCAAAACAAGGTACTTTAAATAAGAATCCAAGTAGGATTAATAATACAATATTAGGAACGCATTTTAAGGCCAGTGGTGTTTTCTGTTCTGACATGATACTTAGATTTGGCTTTTGTATTTGAGACTGTGAAACATAGTAAATTTGCTTGCTTGGACAAGACTTGTTATTTTTTTTTTAAGGTAAGACACAAATTTTCTTTAGCTTATACAACCAAACGGAAGTTTCTTTGGAGAGTTATGACCTTTATCCTTCAAGTTTAGATAAAGTTTTTGCATATATGAAACTCATTGCTCTACAGTTGCACAATGCAGGAATATAGAAAAATTTAACAGTATAAAATTAAGAATTATATTTAAGAGCTGAATATGTACAGTAGTTTTGCCTGATGACTTGCTGCCACTGCAGTATAACTGTAACATTACGGTAAAAACATTGGCTTTTAGAATGCCTCAACATCTTTGCTACTTATATTTCAGGAACGCATTAACATTACTTTGGACCACAAATGTACGATTTTCCAGACCCTGAATGGAGCTGTTGGTAAGTGTATGATTTGCACATTGTGTGTTGTATTAACTGTTATTAACACTTTCTTTGTGTAACCATGAATATAATTCCCTAAACATTTACTTGTTTTAAAGAAAGAGGTGGATGAATAAACCTGATTACCAGATTAGTTACCAGTCTTTTGGGTTTAATATTAATTGATTTCTCCCATTGATAAAATATTTGATTTAAAATAGAAAAAATAGTTTTCAATAAATTAAGTTAGCAGTAAATACAAAGTTAAGAACTGTTTTTCCATCTGCCTTTCACAAACCTAGTTACAGGAGTAAGATTGGTAATTAAAATTGCATTTTAGATGTTCTTAAGCAAATGGCTATATGTAATGAAATGGAATATGGAATAATGTGGAATTTCCTTTATTTAATTGTAATGAATTTAAATTGAAAAATGGCACCTGTCCAAACTTCCTTTCTTAACTTTAAACTCAAATTATGGAACAACTTTTTATAGTCAGATTATATCTGAAATAACTATGATTTCTCTATAAATAGCATTTGCTTAAAATTAGTTTTATTTTTAAAGAAGACTTTATTTAAATAATGAAGGCTGCTGATAGCAAACTTTGATGTAACCTTATTTAGCATAAAGAGCTTAGAATTCAAGAACTAGTTAAAAAAATGGACAGAAGCTTCCAAATAAGTAACATCAACAATGATAGCAACAGTAGGGTATATTGTATCAGCAAGAACTTAAAGAACTCTGAAATTTTAGTGCTTTTTTGTAAGCTGTTATTATTGTACAATCTTTGTTGATTTTTAGATGAAGTCCTTTTGAAATTTGAAGAAGGAAAAGTAAGAGCAAGGAATTCGGTGTACGACACGTTACCGATCACCGTTCATGGAAATGGTCCAACTAAAGTGAGTGACAGGTTGTTTTTTTTTTATTTTTGTGCAAAGATGGCAATTTTAATAGAGGCAAAAACAATGGTGGAAGAGTCTGAAACTGACATAGTGCACCACCACTGCTCATTTCCAATTAACGTTAATAAGAATTGCAAAGATAAAAAAAAAAATTTAATAGCTCTCTCCATAATGTTATTCTGCTATCACTAACTTGGTATCGCTGCTGAAACAACTCATTCTGCTCCCAAATTCATTGTCACATGGGATAATAAAAGTGAGTAAGCTTATGTTAATTTGTTCTTGAAAGCTAGTGAAGAATGTCTATGTGGTTATTAAACAGTAATCAGAGTAATAGGTTTTCAGGGGGAGAAAAATCTAACCAAGAGTCACAGGCTGCAGTACAGAACAGTAACACTTCGGATCCTACTGCAGACTTTGGCGTGTGTTTATATACACATATATAAAAAAATATTGTATGTAGGCAAAAATATGTATATGTATGTGTATTTGTGTATCTACACACATACAGAGCTGGCTTCTGTTGTTGCGTCTTTAGTGTCCTTGATCACTGCCTGCAATGTACTTACAGCTCATGAGCTTTGGGTTCATGGTAGAGCACTGTCTGTCCTGTGAAACACCTTTTTTGGCAACTTTTGTCCATGTGTAAGGATTCAGTTGGCACAGTTTTTCTGGGAGAAATGGCTATGTTTTAGTCATACGGCAGTTGCGTTTTTTTGTTACATGGCAAAGAATCATAAAGGCGTATCATAGCCAGCCTCTACTGGCCTTCTTACTGTAGCTCCTTATTTTCAGAAAAATGCGTCCTAGGAGAATAAAATAAAACTTGAAACTCACTAATATCCCAAAGACTGCTTCTTCTTAGGTTTTGCACTCTATTTCATCTTTGGAATTAGTGGATATAATAATGCCGTTCTCTGTTTGGCTTATAACTCAGCAGTGGTGAAATACATGACCAATTTCTTCCATGTTGGCTGCAGTTATTTTTGCCTCAATTAAATCCTCAAGTTATCTATCATCACTGGCTTTCCTGGGACTTTGCCAATGAAAAGAAAGGTACTGTATTTTTCAGTTGGGCAAGCAGTTTAGGTTGGAACCCCTTATACTAATCTGCAAGTTACGCTACATTAAACAAAACTCTGCATGTAGTGATATAGTTTTAAAAACAAAGGAAACTCTTGCTGTCACTCACTTTGTCAATGTGATTAGACTCTTCTGTTTTAAACATAGAATAGAAGAGGACAATAGGATAATGGGATTGGAAAAAATTTTCCGTCGTTAGTAAATAAACTATCATGAAAGTAATTCCAAGAATTAAGTCCAAATAATAAGTTTTTTGTTTGTAAGAACCTTCTGTTTTGTATTTAATCTCTTCAATTTGCAGTTTAGTAAATAACATCAGTCAGAGACACTTCTTTGCAATGGATCCTAAATTATCTTGATATCCTTACGCGTAATTTTAATTTTTTTTTTTTTTTTGCTCAATTGCAATGACTTTTTTGTGAAATGTTTATTTTTGTACATCTCTGAAAGTAAGTTCAAGCAATTCTATTTATAATCTGTCTAGAATGATTTTCAATATGCATAAACAAATGCCCAAAATATGATAAAATGAAGATTGAGTATTGGGCTGGAGTGTGTTTTCTGTGCGAAACTATATTCTATCCTTCCAGCTTTTGATGAGGGCAGTAGAGCACGAATGAGTAGCAGCCTTCCCTCAGGCAGACTTTTTACAGCATAAGAAACCCCTTAACCAATGCAAATGGCAGTAGAGAAGACTCTGAAGTGTTCTGCACAAGCTTCCTGTGGAATCCAGGAGGACAGGGCAGCCCAGGCAGCCCATTGACAGAAAAAGTACATATTTTGTTCAGTGCCAATTCAAAATGTGTTAAGAAGCTAGATGCTGCTTTAAAACGTATCCGACTGCCTGGCTTCTGAATCTTGGCATAGACTGTCAAAAATACATCGTCTTCTACATTTTCTGTGTGTCTTTCTTATGGTCACTCTTTGTGTTTTGTGTAAAGTGTTGATGATTCTCAGATTTGGGAAAAGAATTATTCTATAATCATTTTTGGCTTGAAATCAGGCCTAGCAGCTTTTGAGAGCTGAATGATCTATAGTCTGTGTCTTGGAAGGCACACAAGCATTTAGTTGGTAGTTGTTATGCTTGCAACAAATTTTTGGTTTGACTGAAGCAATAAATGTAGGTGCTAGGAGATCATCATCTCTGGTTTGTAAATGAAAAGAAGAAGAAAAAGCTTTTACCAGCTATTTTTTGTTTGCATTTGTGGTTTTTTTAATCTTAAATTAGAAAAGGAAAAAAAAAGACAGTCAATTGCCTTTGGGTATAAGGCATTCAATGAATTCTTTAAAAGGTACATATCACCATTTGCATGCACATTTCATTAATCTGAATTGTTCATTTATTTACCAGATTCACTTGAATTACTTGGGAAACTATATCCCCAATGCTTGGACACGGGAAACTGGTTGCAGTATTTGTGATTTAGACTTACTAGACCTGTCAACAGTAACGGTAAGAATACTTTTCACAAGAAGAAAACCCTTTTGAATGCATTTGATGGGTGTATAGTGATTTCTGAGGCAAAGCAGATTCAGTATGCAATATGATGTTCTGTATGGTTTTTTTTTCTGTTATATGAAACTGTAAAGATGGAATTTTAGTTTACTGGAAATATCAGTACTTTTAGAAATGTTTTTACTCATGCATTTTAATATAGGTTTCCCCAATATTACTGAAGATGATCCCAGCCTCAAAAGCCTTCCAGGTCCTTACCTCTGTTTACTGAGGGTGAATGAATCATTGTTGAATCATGCAAGATTCAAGTGAATAACTAGAATTTTTGGGACGTAGAAAAACTCTTTAGATATTTCAGATTTTTAACTGCAGAGCTACAAAGGACTTAAATATGCATCAGCTTAACAATTTCTGTTACAAATAGTGGTTAACAATTAACTGTAACATGGTTACAGTTACTATTTTCTGAGCGGTATAGAGAAATAGTCAAAACTGCTTCACCTTGTAAAGGGTGATACAGATACCTGCATTGTATATGCAAATGAGTATCTGTAGAATAAATCTGATGTAGCTGAGATCAGATATCAGTTCAGTCTTCAGAATTCTCATAGGACAAACATACATGTGTGTGTGTGTGTGTGAAATATTTGGGAACTTATTTTGTCTCTTTGGTTGCAAGCATGATGTCTTTAGTGCCTTTATGAATATGTAGACTTTAGTCAGAGTAAATACGAAGATCTACCATGTGGAAATGTAAGGCTTGTACTTAAAGGAACATTCTGATTATTCTTAACAGGCTATTTCCAGCAGCTGTTTCATTTCTGTTCTGTATTGAAGATTTGAATGAGAACAGGTCTTAGAGGGTCATGTTGAGGATAGCATGAAAGAAGTACTGTCTTGTTATCTTTGTAATGAAAAGACAAAGTGAAAGAGTTTCTGGCTGACAAGCAGCTTATGGACTGGAATATAAATTTAAAAAGCTATTGCTGGAATTGTAATAATTTTCAGATTCTTCTTGTATCTTACTTTAATTTTGCTTTGAAAATACAACATTTGAATGGTGTTCTACTGAAATAGTGTTTGCACTATCAACATAAAGTTTACCTGAGGAAAAGAAGTTGTCTAAGTTTTTCCTAAGGGTGTTGGCAAACATGGTTGGAGAACAGTTAAATCTTAAAGCCAGTAATGGGGAGTAACTTGCAGTGATTTACTGGATAGCTTCCTATAGTTTATGTACATCTACTTGGAATATGTCTTCCTTACTGTAATTCATTCTTTGGACTTCATACCTCACCTTCTGCCAGCAGAAATAACGAGACTTTTCCTTGGCCTCAGTGGAAGTGTTTACCTCGGGCATTTCTGAGGAAAAGCAGTATTTCATTTTCTGAACACACTTTCTGTCCTGGCCTGGCCGATTGCTACTTAACAAGAAATATTCAGTGAAAAGTGCAATACAAACTCTGGGCCTCTAATCATTCTTCCCATATTGATTTATTTAACTTTCTGCATTGGTGCGCCCATAACTTCTGAGGGTTTTGCTTGTTCTTCTCATAAGCAAGTAGAGAATCAGATTTGTTGATTCCAACTTTGTTTTGGGCTTTGAGTTCCTTTAGATGAATTCTGGCATGAATGGGTCCTTGAATCGATATGCTTAGGTGTTGTGGTTTCAACGTTTTGGGATGGGCTTACATAAAGACCTTGACTTTAGCAGTACAAAACAGGTAAGCCCCAGCGTAGAACAAGAAGCTGAAATAATACTGCTTTCTGTCATGGGACAAGGATACCATTCCTTCTGTGAAGGTCAGGGGTAGGTATATGAAAGGCAGAGGTGGGTGGAAGCATTGCCACGGGCTGTGCAGGTGGTTCTGTGATGGGTGAGCAGAAGAGCCTGAGGTACTACCAGGGTCAGCGTGAGCAGGTGCTGGGACCATGGCCTGTGAAAAGCTGAGCTTTGGGGTTACCTGTGAAGGAGCCAAGGGCCATGAACGCAGAGACTTTTGCTCTGTCCTTGTCCTGTTTGTAGGAGCAAGACCTCCCTTGCTCTGACCACTGCTGAGGTGTGGAAACACTCAGTAACTGCTTTCTTCTCTGCTAATGGCAGCAGGCCATGCCACCCCCAAAGTAGCTACCTGCGCAGGTCAAAGCAGGGTGATGGTAAATAAGTTGAAGAATGCAAATTGGCTCAATGAGTGAAATTTTTGACAGTTTTCTTAAGTTTTTCTTTTTTTTTTTTTTTTTTCCTAAAACTTAAATTAAGTTGGACAGCAAACTTAATCAACCTAAAGCTTCTTCTTAAATCCTGAAGTTTGTTACTGGTATGGAGACTTCCCAGTGCGGTTGGAAAGGATGACCTCACTCATCCTCTCGCTTCACTGGCTCCTCTTGTGGCAAGGGTTCCTGGACTTTGTCTCAGTAAGACTGCACAGAGCATTGTCCTGTATTTCTTTCAAAAATTGTCATGCACTCACCTAATGGTTGTGAAAAAGTAAACTTTAAAAGGCAAACATACGACCCTAGTGAAAAGGTCAGAGAAGATCTGTCAGAGAAAATGTAACATCCTGGTACAGACTAGGTATTCCCAAAGTGGTTTTGCTGAGGTGTAACTGGGAAGAACCAAAACTTCAGACTTGATGTACTCAAAATGCTGGGTATTAAAATTGTTCATTCTGACCTAGATTCAGATTATGCAGTGACAACTTTTTATAGTGTAGTGAACCAGGCTCTAGACTGATGAACTCCCTGCTTTAAGGAGATGCAGTTTGCAGGAATTTTTGTTCTTAATTTTTTAGACACTGTTTTGCTTTGGTCATACTCCTGAGATTTTAGTGTAGACGTTGGAGCCAAGTGGTTCACACTCTGGAGTACTGAAGGAGTGTTAGTAATTCCTTATTGTCCCTATAACCTTTGCAGGTCCAGCCTGAACCTGCTTCTCTTTGTCCTGGAGAATAAGGGGAAAATGCCTTAGAATTAGAGAAATATGCAAAATAAATTATTGCAGCAGTTCTCTTATTGGTAGCATGCATACGTGTTCAGCTTAGCAAGCCCGATGGAACATGTTCCTTTTCTCATCGCTTGCAATCAGTGGTACCAGTTACCATGACACCAGCCTCAGTGGTGTGGTTGCCAGAGAATATCACAGTTGCTTTTTTCAAGACACATCGGTGTACTACAGTGTACTACAACATAGCTGTTGTGAAGTTATTAGGATGTTTGCGTGAGTATGTATTAGGTTTGCAGATGAAGTTGTGAATAGAAGGTAGTCAGGGTAAACATTAGTACCTAATGTTTCCTATCTGGTGCACTTGCCAGTACGTTTCTGGATTTCCGATGTAGACAGTGACATTGTGAAAGACCGACATGCGCTGATGGTTTACCCAGACACTTTTCAAGTGGGTGTTGGCTTGCTTAAGGAAAGCCAACTTGCAACCTTCTATACTCATATAAGGTTTCTCGCTGAGCCTTGTAGTGGGTTAGACATTTATACTAACTGTTTATTTTAGAGTTGGAAAAAATTTTTGTTTAATCAGTGCATTTCTTTGTGTAGGAGTCAAGGCCTTTGAAGGTTAAATTTCTTTGTCTCGCATAATGTAATAATATATTTTAGGAATACACAAAAGTACTGTCTAGGTTTTGTTTTATGATCTCTATATCTCTGTATCGGGCACATACAAACCAGGAATGAATACCACTGCTCAAAAGACGTGAATTCACATTAAAATAAGGTGGATAAAACTTCAGTAACCTTGGATGCAGGGGGAGAAGCTCTAGTTAGTTCACAAAAGGTCTTGATAAAATCAGTGAGTAGGGAAGTAATGCAGAGCCCACATAAAAGGATCAGGGGGAAATAGTACATGTGAGTGTATGGAAGGGTGTTGTCGTCTTTGGCTTAAAGTACAGATGAGTAAAATACTTTGTGGTATTTATTCTTTAACTACTATTGAAAAGACTGGTCTTCCCTATATTTTCCTGTAAATGTAACACATATATGTATGGTCCTTTAAAAAAATGAATTTGTCATGCAGTTCTAGGTGTATTTCCTTAAATACCTTTTTTGATGTTTTAATTTTTTTTAACGTAAGAATTTTAAAAACTATAATACATTATTTTCTACTTCCAGTTTCTGTTATTGGAATTCAAAGAGTTTTCTAGCAATATTAAATCCATTATCTTTGCTTATTCAGTGACAATGAACAGGGGGCATAGCACTTTTGAACTATTTGGGTTTGATAGTGTGAAAGCTGTGCGGCCTAAGTTACTACAACATGACATTAATTGCTTTTTAATATAACTAATGTTAGAAAGGAGGCAAGTCTTATTGGTTGTGTCAAAATATCATTTTTTTTAGGAATATCCAAGAGTAAAAATTGGTGTTTTCATTGAACAACCCACTCCTTTCCTACCTAAATTTTTAGACAGACTGTTGACTCTGGACTACCCAAAGGAGGCACTCAGTATCTTCATTCACAATAATGTAAGTATAATGTTGCTGACTGTGCAAAGCTTCAATTTTGGAAATTATGGTATGAATGAAAGTGTGTGAGGGAGTATATGGGTATAATATAGGTACATAGTTAAACTGCGTATGAAGAAATAATCTTTCATCTTTCAGAATTTAGTGTGCAGAAATGGAAAAAATACACAAATTAAATGAAATTGTGTCAGTGCTCACTAAAGTCTCTTTAAAGAAAGTGCTTAGATTCATTCTTTCAGTAATGCAAAAGATTCTATTTTAAAGTGTATGCTTCTGGCCGAAGTACTGATGGACATAAAACAATAGAGTAGAATAAGAATAGAAAAGTTCCAGTTGGAAGGGACCTACAACGATCATCTAGGCTAACTGCCTGACCACTTCAGGACTGACCAAAAGTTACAGCATGTTATTAATAACTATTATCCAGTAGTTAACATTGGATTTGCTTTTCATCTCGTTGATACCCCAGTGCATTTATATTTTTCTTGGTGCTCCTGCTGGGTGCCATGGGAAAGACCGGTGTGTCCAGGTATATTTTGAATGGCAGTACAGAGAAGTTGATTTTTAAAATATTTTTTAATGCTTTTTTTGCTAATTACCTTATAATCTGGTGTTGCTGATACTTGACCAGTGACTTCAGTATTGCTATTTTCATGAGTAAGGTGACAGATGTGTGTAAGTCTTTTGGAAAAAACTGGGCTGGAAGAGAAATTGGAGGAAAATATAATTCTGCCTTTTTTCACTTGGCCTGCATTACTGTTGATATCATAGCAAAAAAGGCCTGAGTAATAGAAGTAAAGCTTATCTTTAAAGTCTTCAGTCTGCTTTTGTAAGTGGATGTTAAAGGTATAAATGTGATGTGCACACAAGAATTGTAGGCTATGCTGTTTCTTTGCTTCAGCCAGAAGTCATGTGGTATTTGAGGTGAATATAACAGACTGAATAGCTTTTTTTTATCATAGAGAGGGGAAAATCCTACCCAATATTTTAATTATTCTAGTGTCAGCCATAATATGCAAAAGCTATAAATGAGGGCACAGGGTTGGAAGCATTGCATGCAGCTGAGATCTCTGAAATTCGAGGTAGGGTAATTAGAAATTATAGAAGCAGTCCCTGTGACTACATTTTAAAGAAATAAAGACTGTGACTGCTCACCTGGATACAGGTGGCAACTCCCTCTCTAAAGCCTGGAATGGCATAAAAAACACCTTTGGGCCTCTGAGGTTGTAGGATGGGTTTTGAAGATTGTAAAATAAGTATCCTGAAAAAATATCAAGGGTGTGAATCTTGCATCATTGGTCTGGAGCTTTGTTTTATATTGCTGATGTGTTGGATTCTTTTGCTAAAATTTTGGACAGAAGAGCTTCATTTTAATGACAGATATACTGGAATATCTTCAAATACTGTTCACCATCTGTTTGTTTAGGGTAGAATACAATGTGTTCTTGGACACTATGTTTATGATTTCACAGGAACTTGTACTTTTCATTCACTATAAATAATGTTAACATGGTTACAGGAGGTTTACCATGAAAAGCACATCAAGAAATTCTGGGAAAAAGCCAAGAACATTATCAGAAGTATAAAAATTGTTGGACCTGAAGAAAATCTGAGTCAAGCAGAAGCCCGGAACATGGGAATGTAAATTCTAATTTATAAATCTGTTATAATGATGCATGCGCTAACATTTTTTCATCTTTTATGTATATTATTTTGTATCTTAAACACTAACAACCTTACATCTTAAGATACAGAAGTGGGAGCTTTTGTGGTGGAAAAAGATCTAGATATAAGATAGGAACTGTTGAGTATTTTATGGTTTTTGTCTAATATAAAAAGCTGTTGGTCATTGTGAAAACTTCTCTGGTTTGGACTACTTTGGTAGTCTGTCATCTTGTCTTCCAAAGGAGGCATAGACAATAGTAGACTACAAAGAAATAAGAGGTGTCAGATTATTTTTACATTATAGTTACCTCAAACATGGGTATATGTTAAAACATGATAAGCATAAACTGTAAAGTTTCAATATTTTTTAAAAAAGAATACTATTCAAATAAAATTGATGGTCCAATACAACAAACTTTTTATTAAAGTTTGTGCATAAAATTATATGTAGCAGTAATAAAAAAAAAAAGAAGGTAGAAACAGGTGCAAATGTACATAGAAATTCTAATTGCAGTGTATCTTTTAAAAATATATTTAGTTTTATTTTTTATCCAAAACCTTTTCAAGCTAACTTATCTCTGTGATCTCACAGAAGTACCTCTTGCACTGGATATGCATTTAACAATTGCACTTTTGTTCTAGTCCCTCTTCCCTTTTTTTTTTTTAAATTTTTTTTTAAAAGTAAAAATATGGTTAAAGCTTCACCTGAATGTACAGGTGAAAGAATTATATTTCTTCCCATGGTTTGAAGAGACAGGAATATCCTTTAGAAGTGCTCTAGCGAAAGTTTCTGCTTTCAGGACTTGTAAAGGTAACTGACTTTATCTTATCCTTGGTCTTGCTTTTTTTTCTTTTTTTCCGTCCATGCTTATTAGGGAATCCAACTCTTTAGCTTTTAAACCTGGCACTTACCAGGACTAAATCTGAACCCTAGGGTATGTATCCCACATTAGACTTGCCTGTCAAGGGATCTCTTTAGTGGCTCCAGCACTGGCTACTACCACTTGCTCATAGCTCTCCCAGTATGTCCATCAGTCAGATTATGGAGTTTTACAGACCAGGATCCCACCAAGACCTTGCTGTGGCCCTTGAGCAGGCTTCATTCTCACATAATTCTTCCACTCTCTTTTCTCCCAAGTCTTCCATGAGTTGTCAGAGCAGAGAAATTAATTTCAAAAGCCCCTTTTCTTTTATATTTAGAGGTTAAGAACGTAGCATAGGCTGTTCATGGCATCAACTGAAAAATGAAGGCCTAATCCTGAGTCTCCAGGGTGTTCTTGGAACTTTGTTTGAATGGGGTTTTGTTGTGCTGAACCCACTGGGAAATTGGTACTTGGCTGAGGTCCAAGCCTCTCCTGTAGCCTTTCTAGGAAACACTGCAGATGTCCGGCGGTAGTGTAAGCAGCCATTCAGATGTTTATAAATCATTCTTTCTTATTTCCAATACTCTCTAAAGCTAATGCACTATGTTTGCAAACTTTCTGAAGTAATGTATATTATGCGTAACTGAGGTGGAATTTCTGGAGTTGCCTTTTCCACTTTGTTGTTGTATCAAGGAATCACGGAATTTCAGAGTTGGAAGGGACCTCTAGAGATCATCTAGTCCAACTCCCCTGCTAAAGCAGGATTGCCTAGAGCACATTACTCAGGACTGCATCCAGATAGGTCTTGACAGTCTCCAGAGAAGGGGACTCCACAACCTCCCCAGGCAGCCTGTTCCAGTGCTCTGTCGCCCTCACCGTAAAGAAGTTTTTTCTCATATTCAATCAGAACTTCCTATGTTCCAGCTTGTGCCCGTTACCCCTCGTCCTGTTACTGGGAACCACTGAAAAGAGCCTGGCCCCATCCTCCTTCAACCCACCCTTGAGATACTTGTAAACATTCATAAGGTCTCCCCTCAGCCTTCTCTTCTCCAGGCTAAAGAGTCCCAGCTCTCTCAGCCTTTCCTCATAAGGGAGACGCTCTAATCCCTCAGTCATCTTTGGTGCCCTACGCTGGACTCTCTCCAGTAGTTCCCTGTCCCTCTTGAACTGGGGAGCCCAGAACTGGACACAGTATTCCAGTTGTGGCCTCACCAGCGCAGAGTAGAGGGGGAGAATGACCTCCCTTGACCTGCTGGCCACACTCTTCCCTGTGCAGCTCAGAATTCCATTGGCAATTATAGACACCATAAGGTGTCTATATAGACACCACGTATAGGCACCATAAGGCAGAATCTTTAGTGTAAGCTATTTCTATACTGCTACTAATCTCACCCAAAGATCTTTAAACCTGTCATCTTTTGATAGAACCTACTGACTTATGTGACAGTTTTTAATATGATACATGGTCTTTGCTTGATCTGTGGATAAAAAAATAGTAATTTAAATGTATATTTGCACAAAATCATTTCAAATTCTGTTATGTGAGGCAGGGAGATAATCATACTTGTGATGTGTACCACTAGATACACTACATTGTGATGTGTTATCCATTGTCTAGATATAATTTGACCCATGTTGCTCCTGCTTTGAAAGGCCTCTTTAATAAAGATTCTATCCTAAAGACATACATAGCATATAGAGAAAATGTGAAGTATAACGTATGTGGAATGAGATCGTGCCAAACTACTGAATCATCCAGAAGGTATGAGTGTTAGTAGCAGGATCTTTCGTGTGAACAAAGTAGACTTAATTTGATGGCTCCTTTCAATTTGACTGAAGAAGGTACAGTTCATCTGCTGCTTCTTTTGCACTCTTGGTCTGCTTGGCTGCCTTTGTGAACATGACCAGCTTCTCTGGAACAGCTGTACTTTTCCTCAGAAATCTAGCTCAAAAGCATGGGATGATCATGGCAAAGACAGATACTAAAAAAAATTATTTGCTTTCAACCCTTCAGCTGGCTTCCAACATAATAACCTCATTTATTTCTCACTAATACTGCAATGGGAATAACTTAAAAAGAGTGATTCTTCAAACCTGTTTAATGGCTTGATTTACGGAAATTGATATATTCAGTCTTATAATTAATTTTCTCCTGCCTTTATCTGCATTATTGACTGATAGTTTTGTTCCATCTGCCTCAAACACTTCCTTTCTCTCTTTTTCCATTTAGTATCTATTTCCATTTTATATCTCTCTGTTAATTTCCAGTAGATTTAGAATTAATTTGGTCTCCTCGCTCATTTCACACAAAAAGTTTATTTATCTGTAGAAGCAAAACAGGCTTCTATTAATACTGTTCAGTGCCTAGTGGTAGAATTTAAAAAAAGAGAGAGAAAAAAGAGAGAGTGAACTTAAACATTGAAGGTCTGATTTGTTTTCAGCAGAATATTTTTGAGTATATAATGCGGTTGGGTCAGTTTTCTCCTTACCTCTTTTTTTCCCTTGGCTCAGTAAAAAGTGGTGATAAATCACAATGTGGTTCTCAGTAAATGAGACTCTCTTATGACAACATAAATGTGAGAAGATAACATTTTTTTTAATTTTAGCCGTAGCCATGTAGCAAACCTGTCTACTTTTCTCATTCACGTGATAATGAGCAGTTCAAGCATTTGCTTTCTTGCTTCTTCTTGATGTGGAAAAGCCCTCTCCTGCACTTGTGAAGGTTGGATAGGTGTTGGAGAGGACCAAAAATTGTGCAGTCAGTAAAGACTTGTTACAATTCAACAGTATTGGCAAGCAGGAGTGCACAGCTTTCCTTATCATTTGCTGAAACAGAATAAAAAGGGAGAAAAATAAAGTAGAATAAAGAGAATGAAAGTTTAGCCGCATGTAGTCTGAGTATTTTCTCTGCACATACATCCCTTTAAACCTTCTTTTTTTTAGCCTTTGTCTACAAGGAATATATTAGAGTTCTTACAGTTGGTTCTTCTTTAAGAAAAAGTTCATTTGTGGGTTTGCCTTGTTTGGAGAAGAGATTTCATCCAGCTGTTACAGAATTTGTTATGACAGAAAATGTAAAATAACAATATGAAATATGTTCAAGCAGTAACAGAAAGTGGGAAAATATGGGAATTTCTCATTCACTTCTCTGAGGTTTTATTTATAAAAAGCTTATTTTCCGTAATCTTTTTTGCCACCAGTAATTATGGATTTCGGGGTTTCTTTTTTGGGGTTGTTTTTTTTTCCTCCCTCAAAAATGTTAGTAATAGAACTAGCTAGTATTTTTCCTGAACTGTTTAAAAAATGTGATTTATCTCATCTTTTAGTGGAGATGTGCACATTTCAATGAAAGTTTACATTGAAAGCTTTCAAAAGTTTCAGGAAGAATAGTAGAGACATCAGTATCAGTTAGAGTGTTCATTGACCTCACTGTTGAATTTTGATCTGAATTTGGAGTCTCCTATGTGCTTCTTGAAAGTAAGAAGATACTAAGTCTGTCTCCAAGCTCCCTTTGGTATTGATAAATGATGACATGGATGCAGGAGGGCTCCTTTTCAGTCCTGCGAGTAGGACAAGTATCTGCTGTTAAAGGAAGAGCAGGGATTAAATCTGTGTCTCCCAGATGTCAAGTGATTTCTCTTGGGGAGATTTGGATTTTCTGGAGCTGCTTCTCCTGAACACTTCAGCAGCTTTGGGCTTCAGCCTCAGATAGAGGAGGAACATGTTGCACTTTGAGTATTGCAGAAGAAAAACAACTTTCCCACCCATATGTGCTTTCAGTAGCTTCCAGATGTGGTAACTGTGGTAACGATACTTAAGCCTGGGATGCAAAACTAAACATTAGTGCTTTATCTGTTTTGTGGCTACATTTGTTTGTTTTTAGTGATGAGTGATTAAAGTTTCTTTATACTGTTGTGGCTATCTGGAGAGATGCAAATTGTAATCCTAAATGGCAGGAAATGTCACCCAGTCTTTCAGGGAGTGTTGCAGACTTGTATCTGGGGCACCTTTTCTTTCAGAGGTCTGTCAAATGGTTGAAGTGCTCTCCCTTCAGCCTCACAGTCCACGTTTGGAATTATATTTCCAGACTGTGAGAGGTATAAAAATGATATATTGATTAATTGCAAATTCAGTCTATGTCTAAAAAAAATAAATGTAAGTGACTCAACGGTGAAGAAATTGAGTAGACTTTATGTTTCACCATTATAAACAACCAGCCCCTTGGAATATCTTAGTGGAAAGTTTGATGAAGAGAAGAGCAGTGACACTTTCCCTTTTCAGATGAGGTCACTGCTCCAGATGGGCTCGCAGTTTGTAAGCAAAGTTAAACATTGCTCTGATTGGAAAATACTGTAAACTGACCTGCTGAGCTTCACTTCACACTTCTAACAAAAAATGTTGGCCTTCTACTAAATTTTTATTAATCGTTACACTGAAATGGCTTTAAGTTATGTACAAGAATATAGCTTTCTTTTCAATATTTAGTCTTAGTTTATAAGCATGTGGAGTGTAAAGCAAGTAGATTAAAGGTTTTAGCCATTGAATTTAGATTAGGAAGTGTATTACTATACGTATGAGTATTGCTAAAAAGTACTTTCTCCTTGTTCCTTGCTGTGACCTGGATATACGTAACAAATATTTTCACATATAATCTGGGATTTCTACATCTGGAGAGTTTAACATACACTGTACGAAGGTAATACTTTAAAGCATGAGAATATCCAGGATTACTCTTATTTCTTTGGGAAAGGTACTTGGCAACATTGAAAGCCTAAAGAGAAGATGTATGAATTTCTTAAGAGTAGGCTTACTTTATTAATTTTG
>VYZM01005608.1:14913-29189 GCA_013398915.1 Dromas ardeola | reverse complement strand
GCTCTCTACTTGGTCTCCAAACTCGCCCCTCTCTCTCCCCCCCCGCCCCCCCGCCCCCGGCCCTGTGGGGCAGGGCGGCAGCGGGTGGTCAGTGCGGGTCGCAGCCGAGCCCGGAACAAAGCTCCTGCCGCCGGGGAGCATGCGGTAGGTGCTGGGAGGCTGGCGGGTAGCTTGCTCCCTCTGCTGAGGGGCTCTGACCAAGCGTGCCTCCCCGGCGTCACGTTAGCCTTCGCAGGGCTTCTGGGGCGAGGCAGGTGGGCTGTGTCTTGTGGGGTGTAGCGGGGGAGCTGGGGGTTCACATCAAAAGCCCTTTCTGCCCCTCACTTGAGATGAACGTGCTTCTTCGTTAGGATAAAATGTGGGGAGCCCTAGCATGGCCTAGCGCAGCCTCCAGTGTTGTAGCTGAAGTTCTCGCCTGCTTTTAATAGCCAGCTCAATAGCTGAAGTTTTCATCACGTCTCTCATGCTGTGAGACTCTGAAGCACTTCTGCGTGTTGCGCTTGCAAAATAAAATCATTATTTTAGCAGGAGTGTGGGCGGGTGATCTGCGGGGTATTCACAACAGCACGACTAGGGAAAGGAAACCGTCTCTGCCAGTCGAACTCCTGTTTTAATAAGATCAGCGGACTCGTTAACGATTAGAGGGCAGAACAATGACTTGGTGAGAAGACTGAATTTGATTCTGGTCAGGAGATTGGGTTACGGCTGGCCAGAAAGAGGGTAGGAAAACAGACCCTGTAACTCAATGCCCTCGCCAAGTGGCCTGGGAGATGCCAGTGTCAGGCTGGCAGCGTAAGCGAAGTGCTCGCCCTCTCCTCTTGCCAATGCCATGAGACTGCAGTCATAGGAAGCCTCGCGCCGGGTGGCGGAGTTAATTCCGGCGCTCGTTAAATCGTTCCATGAAGGGACATAGCTTGTGTCTCGGGAGCTGATGATAGCTGTGGCCTTGAGTAATGGTTTAAAATTGTAGGGCTGCTCAAATCCCAGCCATTGGTTGTCTTTCCTCTTTGTCCTTTCAGCTTGTACCTTTTAGGTGTTCTTTTAAAGCCCGTAGAAGGAAAAATCTCTGTCACTGGTCCTTTCTCACAACCTTTTCCAGTCCAAACTGCTGAGAATTTGTGTTCATAAACTTGGTGGTGCATGTGCCGCAGAGCAGAGATGTTTCTTGAGGAGCCACCGCCATGCTTACAGCTGCTTTTGCAGTTGTCGGGGTTTTGGATGTCTGCGAAAGCAGTTGGAGCAATGAGAAAAGCAAGTTGTCTGCAGCAGGAGTTCTTACATAAGAAAAGAGATAGGAGCTGCCTTCTGGCATCCATCGTGGTTTAGAAAGGTCATTTTCAAACCCTGCCTGGCAGGAAGGAGACCCTCTGCTGCTGCTGGTGGCCGCAGGAAGTGAAAAAGCTAAGCGGGATGGAGCAGAGGAGAGCCCAGCCTCATTTTTCATGGATTGAATGGATGCCCAGGCAGTCAGGGACTGCATGCTCTCCGTGCTGCTACAGAAATCAAAGCTACCGGAGGTAGGCAGGTTGAGAAAAGAGGAAGAGAGGGCAGGAAGAGGCTCCGCTGTAGAGCAGGCAGCGTGACCGACTCACCGGTTAGCAGTTGAAAGAGACTTCAGGTGCATGTGCTGTTCTCTGTGCCTGAAACCCTGCTGCAGTCATCAGGCAGGGGAGCTTGGGAGCTGCCCGAGCCTTCTGTTGAAGATGCAAGAGGAAAAATGATGTACAGGAAAGGCACATGAGCTGGCCTGGTCCTGTCATCAGAGGGGCTTTTTTTTTGTCTTAAGAGGTTTCCTTTATTTTCTTCTTCCACTTTTTCTTATTTGGTGTGGGTCTGAGGTGGCACGAGACGGATCCCAATGTAAAGGTGTGAGACCTGGTAGTCGTGGTCAGTACTCATGAGGAATATGCAATAAACTGTAAGAGACGCCAAGGAGCAGCTTAAAATACATAACTTTTCTCCTAATACTTTATGCAGTTGAAAACCAGAGTTATTTTTTAGACACTTCAGCACATCTCTGAGGGAATAGTAGAGTTGTAGCAAGAGATCCATGGTGCATCCAAGGATGTTCTTTAGGACAGAAAGTACATCAAATTTGCAGTGCTGGACCTTTGCTGTGTGTGTAGGCTTTGGTGTTAGGCTGGAAATGTATGCTTGAGGTCTTAAAGAAGATGGTTCTCAGCAAGAGGCTGAGAATCTCAAGTTCTGGGCTGACCAGAGATGCTGTGGCCTCCTAGTTATAATGTCACTTCATTTATCTCTTGCAGATCTGCCTTACAAAACAGGCAGCGCTAAAATCTCATTAGAATGAGGGAAAACCCCCAAAAAACCCGACACTGACCTTCTTTGGTTTGGTCAGTCAAGTAGCTGTAAAACAGATCCTCAAGGGTTTTTTTTTGGTTGTGTTGGTTTTGTGTTTTGTTTTGGTTTTTTTTTGTCTTTAACGTGGCTTCTGTTTGTCTTTTAGTCTTCCGTGTCAGAATTACCCAGTGCTTGCCAGGAGAAGGAGCAGCTCCCTGGGTACGTGCCACCCGCCGAGTGACCATATGCCAAGCAGGTGCCCTCTGCTCCGGCAGCTTCACCTGCCCCAGGAGTCCCACAGGCACAGCGGTGTTAATGCTGGTGCAGCAGAACTCCGCGGGGCCTCTAGATCTGTTTTATCTAATTGCTATCAAATTAGACCTTTGAAACGGCTGTGAAATGGGGAGGTTTTGCTTGTCCGTGAGTTACAGATGGAAAACCAGTGTGTGAATGACGAATGAGTTGTCTAAGTTATGAGTAAGGATTGAAGTGTGAGGCTTCAAAGACCCAGTTTGGGTTAGTAAACACTAATATGACTTAATGCATGGCTCATTTTTCTTTCCTGTGGTGTAGCTGGCTTTAGGGAAGAGGGAAATCAGAAAGAGGGCTATTTGTGACACCCAAGTCTATTTACCTGGTTAAACTAATAATTAAATGTCAGGTAGGAAGCTGGGCTCCAAATCTGGAGCAGAAGCCCTGTGTCCAGGGTCACAGGTAACCCTCAGCCCTGAACTGGCACTTTTCAACTGGATTGATTGCTTATTCCTTCACTAACTAGAATTTGAGTGCCATCTTAATTAGTAACTTACCCTGTCCCTTGGTTAGACTGCGCCTCGCTTCACCGATGGCCAGCAGAAAGGGAAATCCCCCTGATCATCTGATTACCGGCCGCTTGGAAATGATGTGAGCAGCCGAATGTGGGTGACTGAACTTTGTCTCTCGTGTGTGGGGACGGGGATTGTCACCTGCTTGTGTTGCAGCGCTGGGTGAGGACCGTTCACCTGAGGCATGCAAAAAAACCCCACTCGTTTCTGTCATCTCTAAATTGGTTGATGTGTGAGTGGCAGAGAGGGCTGCCCACCTTGGATTTCACCCTCCAGCAAGGGCAGCGCGTTCACTGGTGTTAAAAGTTTTGGCTCGTATCGCTTTGAGTTACTAAATATGATCAAAGTACAGAGAAGTCAAAAGGGAGAAATTTCAGAGTGTAACGCTGTGGCCTCCGGACTGCGGACTACTTCTGTGATCAGAGGACAAATTAAGGAGGTTTTGGTGTGCAGGAAATGTACCCTGGAGGAAACTCAGGAGGATAACTGCTGATTTTTGATGTCAGGGCTGTGAGGATGGGTTTTGATTTTGTGTAAAACATTTCCTAAATATTCGCTTTAGGTGTTTGTAATTGGTCAGAAAAAAAAATATCTTGAAACTGGGAAATGAAAGTTTCTGCTCCCGCTGCTCAGCATTGTGTAGGCAGAGGCCGTTTGTTTGATAGGAAAAGTGGCGTTGGTAGGTTGGGAATAAACAGGTACCTTAATACGGTGAAGCGAGCATTAGTTTTAGGATATCGCTGCGAGTCCTGCCTGGCCCTCTGGTCACTCGAGAGTGGGCTCTGTTTGGTACCTGCTCTCACAGACCTTGATGAGCATCTGGACGTGCTGACTGACCCCGCGCAGGGATGTGGGTGCAGAAGGCAAGGGTGATCCTCTGGATTAAGAGGTGTTCTGACGCCTTTGCGAAATAGCATGCAGAAGGCTTTTGCTAGGTTTTGGTCTTTTTTTCATCTAGATTGATACGGGGTGTAAATGTATTCCCGATCCGGATCTCTGAGGAGTGTCTGTGCGACCTGCCTGCTGCAGGAGTTGCGAAGGGTGGGGACGGAGAAGGAGCTGCAGCCCTCCCAAATGCTTCCCTCCCCTACTCCGTAACATATCCGTGCTGGGAATACCGTGTGGCGCCTGCCAGGCTTGTTCCCAAAAATACCCTCGTGTCTTGTTTCTCAATATTCTAGCTGCTGAGAAGCGACATCTACCTATGGGAGATGTAAACACCAGCACAGCTTAAAATCATCTTGTGGCTTTCTTGGGTACGGTCCACTGCCAGGATTTGACGTAAGCAGAATAACTTGGAGAATTAATTAATGGAGCAGCCTGATTCCCAATAGCCTCAGGAATTGGAATATTCCAGTGATAAATAGAAGATTAATTTATCTTCAGAGGAAACAAATAGGTAACTAACAAGGAGTCAGCTTGGAGATAGTTCAGGATTGTCTACTTCTGCTCTTACTTGATGGTGTTTTCAGTGAAGCAGAGTCAGATATCTGCAGCTGTAAGCTGTTAAGGTACCCAGGAACAGCTTTGGTAACCTCAGATGTTAAAACTTATATTTTTTTCTAAATAAGAGACTTAACTAGGCCTTGACATTTGTCTCCCATCCTTTAGAAAATGCCAGAGTATCTGATGGTGCTTTTGATAAGGAGATGAGGCTTTGTTTTTTAGCTTTGGCATGGGAGGATGCAACTCTAGCCTAAATTCCCTCTTTCTGGGTTTGATCTTACGCATTATTTGAGTGAGCAAGGGTAGAAGGTGGTGTTCAGGAGTAATCTCCAGTAAATACATTAAAGAATGTGGTTAATGGTTTTCTAGAGCTGCATATTTGAAATTTTATCAGATTTCTAGGAGAGCTCGGCGTCCTTTATTGGGGACAATCCTGTGCTCTGGCAGGAGGGCTGGTAGGTATCTCCTGATTTCTGCAAAGTAACCTAGTTTTGGAGGTAGAGGCGGAAATACCCTCCTAGCATAAGGGATTTGTGAAAAGCCTAAGTCTCTGCCTTCCTTTAAACATTCAGTTGTGGTTACTCACTAAACTTGAAATAAAAAATAGCCAGCAGTTACCTTGTTGTTCTTTCCCCCCTATCAGCAGAGGTTGGAGCTGCTGTTATTTAGTCTAAATAGAGAGTCTTTGCTGGCAATGATGTGCAGGATAATTCTTTATACGTGTCCGACGCGTTACACTTTATTCCAACAAAGTTCTTTAGACAACAGCTCAGGCTGACTGGGGCCTCTCCCTGCTTTGCAATCCACTGGAGAAACGGGTTTGCTTGGGAATGTGCCGAGACCCCCTGTGAAACTGTGATCCGTAGGAGCCCACCTCCGTAGGGGCATCCCTTCCTGAAGTGCACGTTTCTGGGGTGTCGGGGGGAGCACCTGTCTCCAACTCGCCAATAACACTGCAAAATTATCAGCTATGTGGATGGGATTCTTACTTAGGGTGGACAGAGCATAGGAGTGTCGGATCGAAGTGGTGGGTTTGTGTCTTGGTGTTTGTGTCTAACTCTTTTCCAAGAGGTATTTTATCGATCCTTCTATGCATTGCTGTTTTTCTCAGGGCTAAAGGGTAGGAAGGATGGCTGTGATGGGGCTGGAGTTCAGTTTCCATTACGTCCTCATCTGCAAATGCAGCTTAAATGTCAAAGAACAGTGTCTTCTTCATGCTGTTTGTTTGGGTCCTCTTTAGTATCTAGACATAATAGCACTAAAAATAGTTTGTTGAGATTCTTTACTAATCTTTGGGGAGGGTGTTTTGAAGGGGCGTGTAAATGAGGCTTAGTTTTTGGTTATATAAATAAGTTTGTTTGGGAAATGAAGGCTAGGAGAGCCTCAAGAAGATTAATAACTGGTTTTTGTATGGTTCGACGTGCCCAGCTACTGGGTATGTGCAGCGTGATGTCCTCGAATGCCAAGTCTCATTGCCTCTCCTGCGAGCTCGTGCCTTTGGGTTGTTGTAGTGCTTCTGGCGCTTGCCCTGTAAGTCAGGTCCTAATTTTATCTCATTACCCACACAGCTTGGTGACAATGTGACATAGGAGTGGAAAGGGAATGACATCAGCAGACGAACAGATCTCTGCAGAGCAGCAGCAGGGATTTTTTTTTTATTATTATTTTTTTTTTTTAAATTAAGAATAAGCCCTGTCAAGGTGTTTCTGCTTCTCAAACTCGTAAATTCGTGCAGCGTGAGCCCGGTCACGAACTGCTAATTTCTTGGGTTGGCTTTGCAGGGTGATTAAAGGCTGGCCATTTGAATTGGCAATGCTCTCCGCGTCCGAATGCCTCCGTACCTACAACTCCAACCATAGTAGTATTAAACACTGAGAGTTTGCAGTGCTGTGTCTTTTGCTGAGAAAAGACAGGGTCAATCCCTGCATTTAAAAGCAAACACAATAATCTCTGACACATCAAGAGGTGTGTGTGAGGTGCGGAGCTGCTTTTTTTGTGCTAGACATCCACTTTGAACACAAAGGAAGACTTTTTCTACCCCAAAGTTCAGTGGATATCTGGAGGCAGCTGGAATCCCCTCAGCAGCACCAGGAATTATGAGGATCGTGTAAGGCTAACAGTTGTTTGGATGGGGTGAGAGTGATACGTGTATATTTGGTGGGGATGATTGTTTTATATTATTCTGCCAGGATTTCTACGTGTGGAGGAAGCCTCTTGTTTTGGAGAGTACATAGTGGTTCTAACAGCTGCTGATGTTATAACTTAGAGGATATTGTAGCTGCCTGTTACTTTGCTCCTTGGTGAGGAGCCTCCCCAGGCACGCAGCAACTGTCGAGCCTGCGTGCAGTGGCTTATGAACCAGGACCATTTGCGTTCGCTTAGCGACTACTGGCAATTGCGGAGGCAAAAATACCAAGTATTTTGCAAGAAGTGGCCTGCACAGGAGTAGGAAGGAGTGAAACTGGACTGTAAAGGGCTCGTTTGGGGAGGGGTGTCACAATGGCAGGGTTGGAAGGATTCCTTCGAGTAAGTGTTGAGCAAATTAAAGAGCTGTGGGTTTTTGGTTGGGTTTGGTTTTTTGGTTGTTTTTTTTTCTGGCAGGGGAAGCTGCAGGTTCTGGCGTCAGAGGATGCAGTTGGAGGAAGTCTGGCACGTGTGAGGGCGTGAAGAGCTGCCCAGCAGGGCTCGGTGTGACAGTCATGTTAATCAGCATGTTTTTCAGGTGCTGAGGTCAAACAGACGCTTTGCAATTACAGGATCTTGTAGTCCGATGTACGGACCGCGACTTTAGCCCTGGGACTGACCTGCAAAGCCACCAGGAATGTAGAAATGCGGCTTTTGTCAAAGCCATCTCTCCTCTGCCAGGAATGAGAGAGGGGAGAGCAGAACGGAGCCTTCCTCGTGGCTACCATGTGGCTTGTCATACTTTCGTGCCCGACGGTCCTCGCTGTGGGCTGTCGAGCTTGTCTGACGTAGCTGGGTGGTTCAGCGCGGGGCTTCTGATTCGCAGGTGGCTCCTGTACGGAGCCGAACTGTACGGAGTTCGCAGAGTCACTGTACGGCACCGAAAGCTAAGCGAAATTAGTTTTTTCCCCGCTTTCTGCCCCATCTTCCTGTCGTCCCTCTCCCCCATGCGCTGAAGTATTTAATAAGGGATATTTAAGGAAGCTTCCTTCCAGTTCACCGCTTCCAGGAGGCCCTGGGGAGGCGTGGTTAACTATTTGAGTCTGAAAAAGTGTTTGAAAGACTCTTCTATAGCCAGATATAACCTCTTCTGGTGTGGTGCAGGTAGATGAGCGAACCCCTTCCCCTTAATTGGACTTTCATTGTTTGCTGCCAGCCGCTCTACAACATCTTCATCCTTGGCGGGATATCCGTTTCCCTCCTGTCTGTTCCCGGCTGGCTGTTCCTCCATCTTTGCGGGCAGGAGGCAGCTGATGCACATTTTTCTCCGTTCTCCTGAACAGCAATGGGGTGGGATTTTCCTCCCAGTCCTCTTGAAGAGGAAGGAAACTGCAGGTGTGCCTTCAATGGGAGGTTCTAGCGGTGACCTGGCCTTCAGCTCAATGCCACATGAAGCCCCTGGCTGATTTTGTCCTTAAAAATCACCCATCGCCTCCCAGTACAGAGTTTGGTAGGAAATTCAACCTCCAACCCACTGTTTATCTTCCCAAAACGGTTTATAACTATTCCCTTCTAGATGGAGGCTGCTGTGGGCTGTTGGCCTGTGTAGCTGCCTGACCAAGAGCAAACACCGTGGTCTGGCATCTTGTAGCGACTTGTGTTCATTCCCTGCTTACTGGGGCATCGGGGAATTACTGTGCAAACCAGTTTGTTTACCGGGTTGCGCCTGCTGTGGTTTTTGACAGCAGGGTAGGCTCTGCTGGCAGCGAGCTTTCAGCATAGTTAAGCAAACCGGCCTGAAAAGTAGAGCAGCTGCGTCCTGCCAGAAGCGTGGAATTTCCTTCAGTATTGCCAGTTATCGGCTGGCGAAACTAGGACACTCTCAGGTAGTTTTTTTTTTTTTTCTTCTTCATTGATGATTAAATAAAATGCATCGCTGTTTCGGAGGCTCTTTTAATAGCACAGTCGTGAGAAGCTAAAGATAGCAGCGAGGTTGGAGAAGGTTACCTAAAGGAAGATTGGGACTGAAAACTGGCTTTATTTTTCTATTTAGCAAGATTTCGCTGCATAATTGCTCCGATTGCAAAATGTAAACACCTTTGCTAAGGTAGGTGGGAGCCTTGGCCAGAAGTTGACATGTTTAAAGCCATGCTCTGTTGGCGTTCGGAGTGATTAATACGCCTTTCCGCCAATTGATGACTCGGCAGCTATGTTGCAAAGGGAAGGAGAAGTGCAATAAGGCTCTGCTCTGCCCTGACGAGTCCTTGGGTGCATGTCGGGCAGGGCAGGGAGGGTTTTTTGTGAAGGAGGGTTATTGCGGCAAGCAGCAGGAATGCGGACCTGCCGGCTAGTCCTCCGAATGGCTGCAGGCTTTGGGGTTGAGCTGCCCTGCCGAAATCAAGCATGTAGACTGATGTGAATCGCCCCAGCCGGCTGCTGCTCCTCTGCCCGAGAGGTCTGGCGCCGGCTCCTGCTCGGATCTGGGAATACCCTCCTGCGTATTCCCGTGGCTCTTTACCCTGAAGAGAGCTTTCTTGCCAATCGAAGTCCTTAAAATGAAAGATGAGTGCCTCGCAGCTGCGCTCTCACCGTGATACGCAAAATCCACAGCCTGCTGTAGGTGTATTAATGGCTACGGTGGGACATAGGTGGGGGCTTTGTTTTTCTCTGCCTCTTGATCTGCAAGTCATCCTCAGATGGAGACACACGCTCTCCCTGCCCCCTTTATAGTATCGCTGTACGGAAGAGTGACATTAAATGTATGTGCAGACAAGCTCAAAGTCCCATCTCTGAGATGAGCCTTCAGGTTTTAATTTTATCTCCTTCTTTTGTAGGAAATAGACAGACGGTTGGAAAAGAAGCTGAAGATCACACAGAAGGAAAGGTAACAACGCTGTGCGGTTTGGGGAAAAAAAACCACCTTATTTTCCTGCGGTGCCGTTGGACATCGAAGGCCTGGGGAGCGGGAACAGTGGGGACACGGCTTCAAGCTGAGCAGAGCGCGCTGGGTTTGAGCTCAGAAATAGGGAATCTCTGTAATCGTGCCACTAGATGGCCCTTGCGATCCATAGCAGGGTAGCAGAAAGCGTCTTGAGAGTGATTTTATTTCAGAGCCGGGTCTTCCAGACTGGATGTAGCTACAGCTATGGGGAAGCCATTTAAGAAAAAGACACTCAAAGGAAGAAATGGGTGAGTCAGGTAATCACAACTCATGGCCCTAAATTGGCTTGCCGTGTCTTGCGTCAGTAGGACTTTCTTTTCCTGCTTACTTTGGGTTGGGGCGGGGGGGTGTGTGTCATTGTCTTCTAGAAGAAATATTTCTAATCACTTCTGACAAGTCTTTTATTGTTTTGGGTTGTTTTTTTTTTTTCTCCTTTGATTGTTAGTAGGCCACTTAAAGAGTCATGGTATTGCTTCTCTGGGATTTCCGCACAGAGAAGGGACCATTCAAAAAAAAAAAATTGCAAATGGTGAGACGGGGGCCAAGGCTGGCTCTGAGAAGTGAAATGGCAGGGTTGGAGCGGAAAGCTGGGTATCCTGGCGAGAGGAGCCCTAAAAGTCCTTGCAGGGAATGGAATCAAGGTGTTTATACCGATATCTTTGAATAGAAGTGCTAAAAATTTTGCCCAGCGTCTGCTTCCCTTCCCTTCGGTCAAGTTTAAAGATGTTGAATGCAGCAGGGACTGGTTTTCTGTCCCTTACTGAGCTAATCTCCTGCAAACCCGCCTGCCGCTCTGGTTTAGGGTTACAAATATAACGAGGTCTTTAATTATTACAGGCTGCCTTTCTTAATCATGGGAATGACATCTGACTGGGAGGAATTCACATGCAGAGCGAAAAACATGCTTGCCGTAGAAAACAAGTACCAACCAATTTTTATTTATTTTTTTTTTCTTTTAAACAGTAGGAAGTCAAAATCTCCTCCTAAAGTGCCGATCGTGATTCAGGACGACAGCCTTCCTGCGGGTCCTCCCCCCCAGATCCGCATCTTGAAGAGGCCGACAACCAACGGCGTGCTCAGCAATCCCAACTCCGCCAGCAGACCGGCCTTCCCCGTGAAATCCCTGGCACAGCGGGAAGCGGAGTACGCGGAAGCCAGGAAACGAATATTGGGTAGCGCGAGCCCCGAAGAGGAGCAGGAGAAGCCCATCCTCGATAGGTGAGGGCAGCCTTCCGTGCCGCGGCGGCTTCGCCTGCGCGCCTCGCAAACACCTGCCCATCAGGAGGAGGGGGACGAGCGCCTTGAAGAGTCGAGTGAGGCCAGCAAGGAGAAAGGAGCGCTTTGTTAGCGAGCAGGGCATCATAAATCTCAGATTTATGGGAGTTAAGGGAAGCACAAGTGCCCGATAAGGCTGTAATAGTTCTCTTAGACCCTTGGAAGAGCATGCGGGGGGTTTAGAGAGGAGTACGACAACCACAGCTATCCTCGCGGAGATAACTGCTTGTTTTAATTGAGAGAAGGTAGTTAAGCGTTTGAAAAGCAGTTTCAGTGAATTTCTGTGACTTTAATGGCTCGGGCTTGGCAAGCTCTTGCTTCTCAGTCGCTATTCCTACCGCTGCCTTGACTTTTCCCCGAGGTTTTTTTGACTTGACTTGGCTTTTCCCCTAGGCTCTTGATTTAAGGGAGCTGCCACGTGCAGACGGGAGCGTGGAGGTGGAGCTTAAGCGCTCTTAAATGAACGCAGGTTATTTGACGGCACCGTGCTCTCCCTGTAGTTTCAGCGTGGGTCTTGGCTACTTGAGAATCAGACTCCCAAATCTTTGGAAAGAAATCAAGTCCTAGTTTGATTTTTTTTTTTTCTTCATTTTTAAACCACAACAGCCTCTGCTCTCCTTTCTCCTGGCAGGCCGCCGAGGCTCTCCCAGCCGGAAGACACCAGACAGCCCAACAATGTGATCAGGCAGCCCCTGGGTCCCGATGGCTCACAAGGCTTCAAACAGCGCAGATAAACGCGGGCGGGAGATGCTGCTGCGGAAGGCAGGGTCCGCCGCCACGGGTCGCGCTGCCGGGACGGACAAACGGACTCGAGCAAAGGGAACTACCTGGTTTATTTGCACTGTGATTCCCCCTTTGCTCTGCCCACTGTGACCTTCAACCCCACGCACTGTGACCTCCCCTCTCCACCCACTGTGACCGAGAAGGGCTGTCCCCGAGTCGCTGGAAAAGGAAAAGGGGGACGACGAGGGGAGGGGGGGGGGGGCCCCGTGTAAAGGACTCGGACGGGTGCAGAGAGTCGTGTGTGTGCCACTTGGGTTGAAGCTAGCGCCAGCAATAATGTTTGTTGTACTCGTAACCTGGGATTTAAGGAAAAAAAAAAATATGGGAAGCCTCCCCAGACGCGCATGTTGTCCTCATCACTTTAAGAGCAAGTTCTGTTTCAAAGGATCTCTTTTTATTTTATTTTATTTTTTTTCCTGTTTGTTTTCTGCATGTCAGATCAACGGAGTGCACGGGAAGGGTTTTAACTGTTTCGTTTTAATTGAGAGAAGGTAGTTAAGCGTTCGAAAAAGGAGTTTCGATGAATTTCTGCGACTTTAGTGGCTGGGGTTTGGCAAGCTCTTGCTTCTTGGTCTCTATTTCTACTGCTGCCAAGCACCTGGAAGCGGATTCCTGGATACCTGGCCTTTCCGATCGCCTTGGGAGCCGGCGGAGTCCGCTGACCTAGTTTACGTCTTGCACCTGTTAAAGCTTGGCTATGGAAGAAAAGCTTAAAATACATCTCCTTTTTTTTTTTTTTTTTTCTTTTTATACTTGGGGAGAAGGGAATGTAGACGGATCCCGTGAAAATGCCTGCTGCCCGCCCGCTGCTTGCGGCAGAGAGAGCCCGGGCGGCGAAGAATCGGGGCTCCGTTGTGAGGAGAATAACTGGCACCGCTCTGCTCCGTGGAATAAATGGGTGGTGAGGAGCCCTGCTCCGTACGGCCCGCGCTCACCGAGGGGGAGCGGGGACATCCCGAGGGTCCCAACCCGAGTGGCGAAGGCTCCCGTCCCGTCTCTCGCTCACGGTACGAGCTGCATTGCCTCCCGAAACCGTGGACGTCGGGAACGAAACTGGAGTTGGATAAGGCCTGGGTGATTTCCCCCCTGTCTTCCCAGCAGCAGCGAGGCTTCGGGGAAGGGATTTTTCCTCCTCTGGCTCCCAGGAAGAGGACGGGGAGGCTGGCGGTCTGCAGGAAGGCGGATGTTCCCCCCTGGATGAAGCTGACCTACCTTAATATCGCTTAATATGGAGGGATTGGATGAACACTAAACTCTCCCCTCGGAGGGGACGGTACCTAGAAAACAGTTTCTGGTTATCGGCGGATTATTCTGTACGGGTGCAGCCCTCCTGCCGCTTCGTGCTCAGTAGGTTCAAGGGTAAACGAGCAAATCTTAATTAAGCCTTCTACCCGAAGGGAAGCGACCGTACAAAAAGACGTGTATGGAAATACGGCTTAAAAAAACAAAAACGGTAAAATAAAACTACCTGTGTATAAAAAGAATCTGCTAGAGCGTTAATTAGCTGATTAAAGCTGATTAAAGCACCGAGGACGGTGGTGAGGTGGGGACAGGCGGGCAGACGTCCCCCGGGTGTCCCCAACCGCCAGTGCTTTTTGGGGTGTGTTTTTTTTTTTTATTAGTATTTATCCCCACCCAGGATGAGTCCCCGGGAGGGAGCGGGAGGGGAGAAGGACGTCAGCAATAACCGTAGTCACCGCGTCTTTCCTTAATTATTACTAAAAATAGCCTTTAATGCCCAAAAAACCCCCCAAATTCACCCAATTTGTGGTGTAGCTGGCCAGTCTTAAAGCTGCTGCCTCCTCCAGCACTGAAATCTTTGTCTCCGGCACCAAAATCTCCATTTGTGGCACCGAATTTTCCTTCTCCGGCACCAAAATGTCCTTTTCTAGCACCGAAATCTCAATCTCCGGCATCGAAATCTCCCGGCTCCTTCATCCCGGTGACCAGGACACGTCCCGCCCGCAGGCAGGGCTCGGCGGCGTTCCTGCCCTTCGTCCTGGGAAGGTGGAGGGCAAACACGGTACCACGTGTTTTCACCCCAAAACGTGCGCCGAAAAGAAAACGTTTTATAAATTGTATTTTAAATAAATGTCTTTAAACTTTTAACGACTTTTTTTTTTTCTCCTTTATCCCCGTCTCTCGCAGGGGCTGCTGCAAGAGGGATGTTTCAGTGGCAGCTCCCAGTGCAAGTAGATCCTTAAAAAAAATTCGTCAGGAAGGTAAAACCTGGGAACATTCGGCTGTAATTGTGCCGGTATTTACCCAAAAAGTGGGAATTTTGCCCTGTTTTTAGGCTCGTTGGGGAGATGGGGCCCGAAGAAGGTGGGAAGTGGCAGTGCTCAGAGGGAAGATGTGGTTTCCAAACTCGGGCGTGACCTGTGCCCGTGCTGCCTCTTATCATGGAGGATAAAAGAAGCGATTTTTAATGAATTTAATTTTTTATTGATTTGGTTTTTTTGTGTTGTGCTGGCCTCCCCCCCCCGACCCCACGCTCTCACGCTGCCCTGCCCAAGGCGAGGAGGGCTCAGGGGTAGGCTTGAAGCTCCACAAACCCTCAGTCCCTTTTCATTCTTATTTTT
>VYZM01005607.1:86704-107605 GCA_013398915.1 Dromas ardeola | reverse complement strand
AGGAGGAATAGGTTAAAATGTGAGAATGCAAAGGGCAGTTTTATGACATGTAACTGTCATAAAACACACTGTTTAAAGCATTTTGTGATAAAACGCAACAAGTTCACTTAGAAATCATCACAAAGTATCATTTCACAAAGCCTAAAATTATTGTGACGGAGACAGCATTTCCTCCTGCCTTACCTGTGATTTGGACTACGTAAGAGGAACATAAAATGGAAGTCAGTAGCAGAGAAACTCTAGAGCTATTTTGACATTTTAAAGCAGGAAATGATATAGACTACTACTAGGATAAGGAGTCACATATGTCCCTTTAAACCTCTGCTTGGGAAGGAGTACAGTATCCATATGCTCAAACAAAACCTAACTGTGAGAAACAGGAAAACAAAACCAACAAATAAAAAAAAACCCAACAAACAACAAAACCACCCCAAAAAACCCCAGCACCTTAAACCACTTCAGAATGTCAGAAATAGCTCACGAAGTTAGACTGAAACGTTTTATCAGCAAGTCCTTGAATTGTGGTGAGGCATTGTTAAATTTTGTGAAAACATTGGTGTATTTTGCCTCTTTCCCCCTGCTTGCAGCTTCCACCCCTTGAATTTAGAAAGCTGAAGTAACAAAAAGCCAGTGTTCTGTTTGTGCATTTGATTTTTCCAGGACTGTAGGTAGACTGAGAACTATTTTATAGTTAACGTCTTCATTAGTTTAGGAACAATATTGCAGTTACAATAACTGAGAAAGACATTTATTTTAACAGAGCACAGCCTTTTCTAAAACAATTGTATCCAATGTCAGAAAAGTTTTTTTTTTTTTGGTTGGGTGTAGTAATTTCTGGCCAGGTTAATGCTTAGGAAATTATTCTTAGGGAGTGAGTGTATAAGTTTCCATCTCATTTCAATACTTTACATAAACATGAAAGATTAATGTTGTGCCAAACTTTTAGGGGAGAAGAGAAATATGCTGGATAACATATAGAGTTTTTAAAGAGACTGACAATTGTCTGCATTAATTCACTAAGTTTTAGTGCCTATTACCTATAAAAGCATGTTTTCTAAACCTGATAAGGACAGTGTGCACTGATCTATGTTCTAGACTGGCTACTGACCCAAGATTATTTCTTACTAGAAAGATCCATACAATTGATATTTCACAGAGACAAAAATATACTTTAATATACTTTGTTAGAGACAAGCCAAGATTTTCTTGATATATACTATTTTAGTACATGTACTTTTTCAATAACAGCTATATTGTATTTTTAGTGCAAAGGCATTCAATGCTAATACGCCAAAACAAAACGGTAACAACGCTTAACACTGTATTCACTACAGAAGTATTAGTCCTGTGTTAGAATTTCATGAGGATTGAAAAAAATGCCATTCTGTGAGCATGACGTGAAGAAATTACTTTATCATATTCAGATTTAAATTACAAACCCTAGTTTTGGAGAAAAGATATAATTTTTTTCTTAGTCTCAAGTGATTTGATTCAAACAACAAGTTTACTTTCCACTTCATCTATATTTAAGATACATTTCAATACTACTCTGTCTCAACAGCAACTATTAGTCCAGGACCTGATTTCTACCCATATACTGGTCCATATGTCCCATCCAAGAGCAACCTCACCAGGACAAGAGAGACATGAGTAACAACAAAAACAATATAGAGGAATACTCAGCATTAATTCTGGGCAGGCTCTGACTCCCTGCTATTACCAAGGCCAGGAAGCACTGGCATTTTTTGACAAGTTTTGTTAAGCATGTGTTTAATCTTAAGCAATGCATGTCTCTCTAGAGTCACCCTTCATCAATTGACACCGCACCAGTTTTCAAGTGCTTGCTAAATTAAGACCCAAGTATTGTTTTTATCTATTCTCAAAACTGTACAGGGATTCTATATTATTAGCATTCCTTAAACAACCAGCTATTCCTAGAGATACTGCAAGAGAAGAAAAAAAGTATTATTTTTAGTATAAATTGCGGTCCACTCTATCGATATCTATAAAATTATTTTTAAAACAAAGCTTTTTATCATCTTTCAATTAAAAGACCAATACATGATCTATCATATGAAGAGATATCAAATTAAGCAGCCTCTGCCTTGAAAGTATTGTTAAGAGTATTTTAAAGAAGTTTATGGACCTAAAATAGCGCACCCTTAAGTTGTTTTTCGTGAAGTAGTTAGTAATATATAAACATAAGCTGAATGAATTATAAAGTATAAACATGAAGAGAGTATAAATAACTACTTATTTGAAAATTAAAAAAGGTTTTCTATGTATGTCAGAACTTAGACATTTTCATGGATCTATGACATTTTATTAAAACAATCTTAAGAATTTAACATGAAAGTACTTTTCGCGAGTGGTTGCTGTGCTGGTTTGTTATCATCTACCTTCCATGTCTCAGTGGGAGCAAAAATTTTTAATTTACCATAACACAAAAGATAAACTAGCAAAAAACTATACATTAATCATGGGTAACCCTAAGACAACCCTATGACAGGTAAATTGATATTCTGAAGTTATTGCTTATTATGCCCATATTTCTGCCTTTTCCCCTAGTGAAGTATAAATTTTCATTATTTTATTTTAGGTTTAGTCCAGATAAATTTAAATCTTCCACAGTAAAACTGCACAAACCTCCAATCACCAAATCAATTAACTCATTCAATTTCTAATAGGTTAGGGCAGTGGCATATTGTAGTTTTAAAGCAGTTCTAGAGGCAAATTCTATAAAGATCTACATTTTTAAGCCCATTTTATTGGATTGTTTCACTGTTGACCTTAGGGACTTTAAAACATCAGATTAGAGCTTGTGAATTCCAGACTTCTGTTGGTAAAATTGGATTCCTCAAAGTTTGACCTGTGGCAACGGTTTTGTTTTGCTTTGTTTTGCTTTCTTCCCCAGGGGCAGCAGTTTTCAGAACAAATGAAATACACAACAGTCAGTGAATGACTGAATGCACCAAATATTGTCACAACACTACTCACATGGTAGGAAAAGGATAAGATGACAGTTAAAAGGGACAAAAAATGATTTAATGGCATTCATTTTTTCCGTTGCTCAATGGATTATCCATTGGTTCAACTGCTCATGTGAGGCACATTTTGCTGATAAATCAAAGTCACCTACATTAATCTTTAAAATGAGAGTTGTTCAAGCCTTTGTATAGTCAATAAGGTTTCTTTTTCCTACAGTGTAGTCTTGGAGAAATTTGAAATACATGTCTGAGTGTAGGCTGCACAGAGAGCCATTCAGCAAGGGTTAGATTTAGTTCAGCTGTGAAGCCTCACAAATCTATTGGGGACATAAAACTTGGACAACATGGCATCTGCATTCCCTCTCTGTGGTTTCTCACTGGCATGCTAAGGCTGCCCCTTTCAGTGATGGTATTGGGAAGTTATGCATTTCATACTAGGGAAAATTCTGCCTTCCCATTATTCAGTATCACTAGCAAATCACATTTTAGCCTTAAAATCATAGGTTTACACTAGCAGAGAGAGGGGAAAGGTGATTTATACCTCCCTACATTTCCCCAC
The DNA here is from genome assembly GCA_013398915.1 of Dromas ardeola. Classification (NCBI taxonomy): domain Eukaryota; kingdom Metazoa; phylum Chordata; class Aves; order Charadriiformes; family Dromadidae; genus Dromas; species Dromas ardeola. Next base: position 104,059 of record VYZM01005607.1, on the reverse strand, counting down.
TGTTTGGTTTTAGGCAGCTACAATGCATTTCACATTTATAATTGTCCACCACAGATTTTTTTTCAATCTTTTAAAATTCCTCTCCCAAAAAGGTGCATCTTTTCTCACAGAAATCTCTCTCCTCACTCTGTATAAACTTAAGTTAATTTTTCCTGAATAGCTTTGTTAAATCACTGCTGAATTTCCAACACCTGATACCCAGTAGCTGGAAGCTGAAGATGAACTGATTTAGATTACAAATAAAGCTCACAATTTTACTGTGTGGATAATCAAACCTTATAACAATTCACCTACAGGTGTTCTGAATTCTCCATCACTTGAAGTCTCCAAATCAGCATTCAATATCTTTTAAAAATATAAGCTTTAACTCAACCAGGGACCACATTATACCTGATGCAAGAGTCACTGCAGGGAATTCCAGGTTTGTGTTACACAGCAGAACAGACAAAATGGCCATTATAGGGCTATTTAACATTGAAACCTATTAATAAGGCCACATAGTTATTGGGTGGAAAGATAAGGAAGCAAACACAAAACAGTAAAACTTCTGTACATGAACGCAGAATAGGGAGGCAGAATTTGGATAAATCTAGTTTCAGTTTAGACCAACAACTCAAAATTACCAAAAATCCCTTGAAAATATACTACTATTTTGTACTGGTAAAAGCAGTAAAAGTCTTAGTAGAAAAAATCCTCACTAGTCTTGAGAGATTGGGGTTGGTGTGGGGGTTTTCTGCACACTGATTGAGCTTGACCCATGTAGCTCTTAAAACATTAATAAAACTAAAATTATTAAAAAAACATCATTGTCAGTGATTAGTAATGACATAAAAATAATAAAAGAACAGCCAAATGCATAGCTATGTAGTAAACAGGTTAAAAAAAAAAAAAGAGCTTTTATGAAGAAACAAAGCATCAAGGTAAACCCCAACTTCACAATGCTGTCCATGGATATCCAGGTCTCATTAACATTTCATAGAAAGTCACCTTTACCAGGCAATACCACTGCTGAAAATTCTGAATTTTTTTTCCTACTTCAAGTAACATCTTCCCTTCTGAATGCCCTTACAGAATAAAGAAAACTAGTGACTGAGAAAGTGTGCAAGGTTCTTCAGTTCTCAATATATGCGTTTACTTGTTTTTAATCAACTAATAAACCAACTCTGACATGTTACAGCATCCTTTCTGCCAAGTGATGCTTGTTTGATAAACAAGAAAGGGGGAAACAAGGATACAGGAAACAGGATAAACAAGAAAGAGGGAAAAGGCTGCACTGCTGAGTGCAGTGCTCTGGAGCATTGTAACAATGGGTTGGTAGAACATGTCCGGATAAATACAACTCTGAAAAAATTAATGGACAAAAGCAGAGGCATGGAATCTGGGTACATTCCTCCATTCTCTACCCTTTCCTTTATTAAACCCCTTTTACATAGCTGCTGTAAGACACTGATTCTGCTACAGAAGCATCAATAGCCAGACTCTCAGCAGTGCCATCAGGTATAATCAATTACCAATTTCTCTAGAAAGCCACAGGTCTGTTTTCCTATAGTTGAAATGACAACCAAACGAAATTAAAGCCACTGCATAGGCAGAACTGAAAATGAAATGAATTCAAATTTAGAATGGATATCAGATAGGCTGTGAAGTTTTAAGGTTATAACCACCACCCTGGTAATACAGTTTAAGGGACAGGACAACATGCAGGAATACTTTAGTTTCCATTGCTGAACTATGGCTATCACATCTGAGAAAAGGAAGTTATATGAAATTGGATTTTCAATGTATTTTCAGAATAAGGAAAGATAATGAAAAGCTATCAGAAGATCACTGTCAGCATGTGTTTATGCTTTAGCAGAAGAAAGTAGATGACACTTAATATTTGCATTATAGACTGTTCAATATTTTTCTTTTAGAAATCATGGCCAGCACTTATAACACCGAGTATATACAGATTGCATTTAATGCCATGTTGAGACTGAGGCCATTCACCCTTACAACTCCAAGTTAGAAAGCCAGAAGGAGATACTGTAGGGATTTATCCAATATCCCATACTTCAAAATTTCTCATAGTATTTGAGTTAGAAGACAAGTTTAGCGCAAGAACATAAAAATAATTCACAGGAGTGAGAAAGTTCTTTAATTACAATGTGACACCCACCCCCTGAAGCTTTCCCATATTTTATATTTAACACAAAAATTGCTTAAGAAATTGCTTTTATTACATTATTTTTATTAATAAAAAAGACAAATAACTAGCCAAGTTCTTGAAGCAGAAAATATGTTCTGCGTTGTTATCATTGTTTTCTAAAGACATTGTAGTCTTGAGAATATACAATAAGATAGTGCCAACTTAGAGGCTACTACCTGATTATCAAACTATAAGGGCACAGTCTTGGCCAAAGAAAAACTGAAATTGCAAGCAAGCGCCAAAGTACAGAACACTTCTACCAAAACTAAGAATATCTCTCATAGACCAGTCAACCTTTCTAAATGATTCTCCTCTTGGCTTGCTCTTGCCCAAGTTGAAGCAAGACAGGCCTCTCTCCCTGCTCATCAGTGGAAGCTTTGGCAGCTCTCTTCCTTCCTTTCAAGGCAACAGAGAACAAAAATACTACGTGTTAGTAATGTTAACTTTCATACTTCCGGCACACAAAGTTTGAAAAGTAGACATGTAAATGACAATTCTTTTTGCATATCAGCTAGATGGCAAATGGAGGTTACTATCTGCTAAAATTAATGCATTTATTTCCTCTACTGAAATAAAACAACCTTCATTTTCTGTTTTTCAGAACTTCTGTATTATGCAAGTAGCGTTCAATTCAACAAATCACTTGAATATATGCTTACAGGTAAATTGAATTTCATAGGGCTATATTTGATATTAGAGATGTACTTACTTTACTGAATACTGACAACGTCAGTATATTACTTTGCTGGCCTATCTTTTATACCTTCCAGGCATGTCACAATCAGAGTTATATTTATTTGAATACATATTAGTAATGCAACGCTTGATACATAAGATATGTTTGATAAAGACAGTGTTATATCATCATCCTAGGACATTTGTTCTATGGGAAAAAATTTCTGCAGAGACGCATATTAGTACCAACCCAACATCCAATCCTTCATTTTTAAGAAATCAAAGACATACTTTTGTCATAGGAAAATTCAAGCAACTGAGGACACCTAGGTGTCAAGTTTCCTATGTAGAAAACTCCATGCTCTGGACTCTTCAAAGGGCTTAAAGGCAAAGCAATTTCTATTAATAGAGATGCCAACAAGAAAAAAAACAACAAAGCTTCAGATATCCAAAATCCACCTTCAGTAAACTTCTTGATGTAAATTGCCAAGAAGGCAATTCCAGGAAGGCATTCTGAAAACAATCAACCACAGTGCTGAACTATCAGTAACTATTGTTTGTTTTTTAAACCAGAATATTGGGGAAAATAGGGATGGGTGGTTTGAGTTTGGTATTTTTGTTTCTTTGGGTATTCATTTTTTTTTTTAAAGGAATTCAGGATTCTGCTCATTATACCTACTATTTACCTTTCATTCTCTTAAAGTATACTTTTCTGTTACACTGAGCTGCATTATGAAATTTTCATACTCAGTGCTCTTGTAAAAACGTTAACATGCACATAGGAAGACAGTCTGCCTTTGAGTGCCTCTTCTGAATTAATCAAGTCAATGGGTTTCTGCTCAAGTTTCAGCTTGCAATTGCAGTAATATGATTATGTCAGTCTTCAGTTTGCCTCACTTTGCTCCTGGCAGCTGATAGTAACAATTACCCTAAAATAAGCTCTGAAAATTAGTAAAAGTTGAAACAGAAAAACAGAACTTCTATCAAAAACCACTCACATTGATCCTTCTTCTCATTATCTTCAGTTGTAGCATCTACCCTTTTGGTTTCCCCAAGGTTCATATTATTTATATTTCTGTGTGCAGAGCTCTAACTCCTTTCTTTTTCTTCTATGTAAAAAAGGGGCAACTAAGACTCAAAGAAAATATGTCAAGTCTCCCATCTGAAATGACCATTTCATCCTGTGAGTAGGAAGGATATAGCTTCAGATGGAGTGTCTTTAGGGAAATGGGATGTTACAGGTGGAAGAAAGGCTGTCTATTCTTCAGTGCACAGGGAATTGCAAAAATAAATAAGGCTGGATTAAAAACTTAGTCTGAATAAATAATAGTGGTCTCTGGTTATCTCATCTTTAACATGCAGCTTCCGGGGTTGTAAAACTTTTTTCTCACTGTGGAGAAACAGTCCCCCGGGAAGTGCCTGAACCCCATGCAGTGAAAGCAGGTCTCAGTGAAGACAGAGTGACAGGAGGTGGAAATAGGATGATGATACCCATGTAGTTGTTCCTGTAGGATACCGCACGATAGACAACACTTGCAACAATTCCTTTTATCCTTGTGTAAGTAGAAATATTTGGAGAAAAACCCTAACTCAATCTTTCAAATTTATCATTGATAACTCCAAAAATATATTTACTCCTCACACTAAGGAGTAGAAGGTTGCTCAATATTGCACAATGAGGCAAAAACATATTTGACCTGACCAGGAAGTCAGCACTGAATCTGATTTTTATAATGACAAATTCAAAACTGGTAAAACTGGGGTTAAAGAGAGAATGCAAACAAAAATGAACTATTTTGCGCATAAATGGTAGTTTCAAAGAGAAAATAAAATACGTGGTATAATTTAATTGAAGTCACTAGACTATTCCCCATGTTATACCATGTGTTCATACAATCACTCGTGCAAATAGGTAAAATTCAATAAAAATGAATAACGTTTCCCAAAAATTTTAATGCATTTATCTCTTTTACTATGAATCATATACAGAAGTTGCACAGGTCTCCAAAGTACCACATTTCCAAAAACTAATTACATCCATACCAGATAAAAGAATGCATTAAACACCATTTTGTTCACCCATTCGCTAACAGAGAGAGTTCATTATGAAAAAAGGCACAGTAACTGGATTAGGAGCCAAATCCCATTTCCATTCTTTTCTGCAGCAAAGCCCCCATTCACTGGGACTGGTTTGTTCGTAGCATTTAATTTGCAAAAATCAGAGACAAATTCTGGGGTGGGCAGAAGGCTGGGGAATATGGGGGCGGGGGAGTGCGTAAGCATGCCCCAACTTGAGCCAGAGAACATTCAGGTCTTTATTAACAACTATATTCTCATACAAAAGATAATATTTTCTTCTTCCACAAATATTATTAATCCTATAGCACAGGAAAAAGTAATCAAAGCACGTATATAAGAAATACAGATCGGATATATGGACACTCTTCACTAGGTAAAAATATAGCTAGAAGGCTGGGCCCAAATAATTGTGGTGAATGGAGTTCAATCCAGTTGGCAACTGGTCACAAGTGGTGTTCCCCAGGGATCAGTACTGGGGCCAGTTCTCTTTAACATCTTTATCAATAGTCTGGACAAGGGGATTGAGTGTACCCTCAGGAAGTTTGCAGACGACACCAAGTTGGGCAGGAGCATTGATCTACTTACGGGTAGGGATGGCTCTACAGAGGGATCTGGACAGGCTGGAATGATGGCCCGAGGCCAGCTCCATGAGATTCAACAAGGCCAAGTTCTGCACTTGGGTCACAACAACCCCATGCTGCGTTACAAGCTTAGGGAAGAGCGGCTGGAAAGCTGCCTGGCAGAAAAGGACCTGAGGGCGTTGGTCAACAGCTGGCTGAGTATGAGCCAGCAGTGTGCCCAGGTGGCCAAGAAGGCCAATAGCATCCTGACTTATATCAGACATAGTGGGGCCAGCAGGACTAAGGAAGTGGTTGTCCCCCATACTCGGCACTGGTGAGGCCCCACCTCGAATATCGTGTTCAGTTTTGGGCCCCTCACTACCAGAAAGACATTGAGGTGCTGCAGCAAGTCCAAAGAAGAGCAACAAAGCTGATTAGGGGTCTGGAGAACAAGTCTTATGAGGAGCAACTGAAGAAGCTGGGGTTCTTCAGCCTGGAGAAAAGGAGGCTGAGGGGAGACCTTATCAGTCTCTACAACTACTTGAAAGGAGGTTGTAGGGAGGTGATGGTCAGTCTCTTCTCCCAAACAACAAGTGATAGGACAAGAGGAAATGGCCTCAAGTTGCGCCAGGGGAGTTTTAGACAGGATATTAGGAAAAATTTCTTCACTGAAAGGGTTGTCAAGCATTGGAACAGGCTGCCCAGGGAAGCGGTTGAGTCACCATCTCTGGAGGTATTTAAAAGACATGTAGATGTGGCACATGGTTTAGTGCTGGACTTGGCAGTGCTAGATTAACAGTTGGACTCGATGATCTTAAAGGTCTCTTCCAGCCTATACGATTCTATGTTTAAGATAAAGATATCAGGACCAAATTTCCACTAGTATCTTTTTCCCTACCTCAGCCAACTCAATTTTGTAGGACCTCCAACTCCATTTGACTACAGGGAGCTACAGGTAATGGACAATAAACGTTTGCACGCTGGCATCAAGAATAGAATAAATATGAGAATATATGCCTAAGTAGTTATCCCAAGTGAGTTGGTCACAAGTTATACCTACCTCTAGCCATTACACAGTGAATGTATAAACTAGTGGCTACTGTATACCAAAAAAAAAACCAGCATTGAAAATGCATAATTTTACAATTGTCAGCCTACACCTCCAGTTTTGCCTTATCAACAAAAGATAAATGCCAGTAACACAGGGATGGAGTAGCATGCAAATTATTTTTTTATAGTTTTACTTATAAGATTAAAACATTTCCTTTGAGCTACTGCAGCAGCGAAATAGCAATACATGCTGCATGAATCATGCAGTACTTTCAAGGGAAATAGCTATGTGCCCCTATAGCATAATGTCGTTAGGGAGATTTGTTTTAGAATTTAGTGCTGGAGTGGACAAAGAAAAATATTATTGGACAATATTACCAACAGATTACAAGTGTGAATTGTAAATTACATCAGCCCAATTATAAAGGAAACCACTGGAAATGTTCTGTTATTTATATGGCATAGGTACAATAAAGTGTCTTCTGACACTAAAAGGAATACCGTATTGTACGCAGATTCTCTGCTGTGCATGTAGCACATCAGGGTTGCATCTAATGGGGTCCTGCATAAGAGTCCTCATAATTATTTTTAGACTGAAAGCATTTCTTTCTTTTCCTATGAAACAACCATCCCTTTTCACCTCCCAGTTTACAGTACTGATTCATACCCCCTGTTTCCTAATCCACAGTGTCTACTGTAGTTCAAGGAGACAGTGAATCAAAGATGACATGGGGCTTCCGATTCAGGAATTGTTGTTTTTGAGTGGAGACTAACCTCATCTGCATGAAGTAAGTACTAATGAGCTAAACAGCACTGAGACAGACTAGAGAAAAGTGAAGTGGGATGATTTTTTAATACCATCTATAGGCACTGTAGAGTAAATCAAAGGATCTCATTTATTAATATTTTATTGATAGTTACTTATAAATAGTAAAGAAAAACAGCAGATTCGGTGGCCAGAGTGGGTGTAATAAAGCAAACTACATAAGCCACATACTGCCTTATCAAAAAACGAGCAAAAGTGAATCTTTAAGTAGTAAGAGACCTACTTTAAGAAGTCAGCTCTTTTTGAGGCGGCCTAAAATGTCTAATCAGCTAGTTGCATGTCAGTGTTCACTGGATTACAAAAAAAAAAAAAGGAAATGTTTCTGAGTAGTGGGATGCATCAGCTAAATCCCCTTCCAATACCAACCCAAGCTGCATGAGCAGGCTACCTGGTGATGGAGAATGGCATTGTGACACTTTTGCATAAGTGTAGCTTGCACAAAAGTTTCAGATTCATCAGATTCATTTTTAGCTCCTTTTTTTTTCCAGAGAGAACTACCATTTTAACTAAAAGCAAAGCAACTAAAAATCCCTCTACACAAAAACTTAAAAGAGTCATCAGGCTTATCTTTGAGTCACTTTGCAGGCAAGGCGCAATTCCACCACCTTTGTTTTTTGAAGCTGATGACAAATCTCGATATGTCCAACTGTCCTTGAAGTTAGAGTGAGTCAAACATCTAAGCAAGTGGCCTCATTTTTCAAAAGCTCAAATTGCCTTTTTCACCTTTAAGAATCTCCCAGCTATCAACACAGAGCAGATTCTGACAGACTCTTCGCTGATGCACAGGAGGCAGCATTTTAGAAAACCTTTCATGCTCCATGTATGGGTTATGTCAGAATTGCAGTTCTAGGAGAGAAAGACTATGTCACAGCAGGAGAAGGAGGCATTTTGAACCACCACATAGGACTGCATCAAAGCTTGTCCTTTTCCTAGACACCAAATTAGTGCCATGGAAGGAAGAAAGAGACCCCGCTTCTTTGAGAGAATGGAGAACAAATGGAGGACTATGGCAACAAATCATAATTTGGTTGCATGAAGAAATCTAACAGTAGGCTGCTGCAGAAACATTAATAAAGCATAGCGGCAGATTGCAAAGGTGCATGAATGTTGCCCCAATAAATCATTCACTAGTTTGCTACACAACTGACATGCTGAGAAGCAGCTCTGAGACATAGCGTCACCTTTCCATTGCTGCTGGGAATGACCATGTCTCTATCCCTCCCCTTCATCCCAGTTACAACTGAACATGACTTGCCAAAAAACAATGGTACGCCTGAACCTCAAACACCAAGCCTACAACGTCTCAGTATTTTGGCAAACCAGCTTTAAAAATACCCCTGACAATCTCTGTATGCTGAAAACGTAGTAAAGATATGTAGCTAAGGACATACTTACTGGTTAGAAAATAGAGTTTATGGAAATTTTTACTTACCATTCATCTTCAATTACTTTACAATGAAGCAATAAAAACAAAGGAAAATAACCCATTAACCTTACAATGTTTAAAATTTGAGGTGGAAGTTGATTTCACAGTCAGGCCTACTTCTAAGCGATTTCCATATAAAAGTACATAGTTTTAAATATTGTTTTTTGGGGACCTTTTGTCCGAGACTGTTTTCTTTCACAACCACTCCTATACAGTTACCCTCTTACTAAATTTAAGTTTAATTGACATAGTTTAATGTGTTGCTCCTACTTTGAAATGGTACCTATCTTGTTTTCAGAGTTCTTCTGACATACTGGAAGAACTGTCACCATAAGATAGACAGAGTAAAATCCCCAAACAAGAAACACTTGTACGGGGGCTTTTAAGTTTTACTTGCATCTAAATTTAAAGGAACAACAACAGAACTACTGACATGCATGAATAATCATGAAGGGCAGAAAGTGCTTGCAGACAGACTTAACACTATGTGGGTCATCACTAAATTACTATTCTATGCATTTGAAACATCCACTTGGTCAAGTGGTACGAAACCTAAATATCATATAACAAATACATGATTATCTAATGGAGATGAAATACAACCTTTATACACTATTGCTACTTAGCAAAACATGACATCTTTCAATCTGGTATGAATTTCCTGCAAGTGTTTTAACCAACTATGACAGGATATTTCTATTTATGTATTAATTTTTCAAATACACAGATTCAAAAGGTAAAAAGATACAGTTTTAATTTTGGATTATACTTTTGGTATAAATTCTATTGTTTGTATACATTTCACAGAAGTTATCCAGAAGTTTTCTTTTAACTGTTGCACTTTAACTTTTTTCTGTGCTGAGAGGAACCTCTAGAATCAGAGGCTTCATGTGGACAAACACTGCCAGATCCAACCTAAATCTTAAACCTGTATTTCTGCCAAGCCATTAGTTATGCATTTCTCAGCTTGTAAGTCACTATTCAAGAGTTTGCAATAGCTTCCTACTCATGGAAACATCTCCTTCCTCACTAATGGAAAAGCCCAGAGAACTGGTATTTTACCATAATTTCTAACAAAAGACAGATGACAAGTACAGGAACAAGTTACTGCTCCTCTCCATTACCAATATGAAAAGAAAGTCTTCATTATCCTGAGAGAGTAGCTGACCTGGAAAGGACAGAAGCTCTTTTCACCACTCCCTACACCACTGGGGCAGTGGCAAGGAAATAATATGGGGGAGGGGGGGAGGAAAATGAGCATATAATATTGAGGTTTTTGTGTGGGAAGAATGAGAAGAATTCTCAGTTGTAAGTCGGGGACATTTTCAAAAATCTTATCATTGTGGTGTCAAACCAAACCAGGAAACAGACACTCCATTTTGCTCTCAAATTTTCAAACTGCAAAGCCAGGCCCCTAGCTCCTTTCACAAACCTCACATAAGGTAACTTTCAGGTTAACTAGAGGGTTTCTGATGCAGAATGAAACCATACTGATTTGCAGAATTCAAACATAACTTTTTTTTTTTAATCTACTAGGCTTTTCCCAGGTTAAGCCTATATAGCCAGACAGCCTATGTTCCCAGGAGGTTTAATGCCATATCTTGCAGGTACAGGGTAGACACAAGGCTTAAGCACATGCCCACGTAGGCACGTACTCTCACAGCAGTCCTTTACGATGAACTAGTAACATATTCCTTTCTCTTTCTTGTAGCCATGTAATGCCACTTCTGCTCTAGTGAACACCAGAAATAAATATTGAGCAAAGCAGTAACAAACACATATTTGTTCCTGAAAATATCTATTTCAAATCTTGAATGGACTACCATTTTCTTACATTTACTATTAAAAAAATCAAAAAGTAATGCAGATGTGATAGAAATAATTTTAAAATTAGTAAGATATTTCTTTTACAGAAACAGACTATTCTTAAATTTAGCTATAGCTACTAAAAGAATACAACAGGCAGTCAGCTGCAGGAAAATTCTGTAGTGGAGAGTGGATCATAGCATTTAAGACCTTACTACCACAGCTTTTCTGAAAAATACAACTGTAGCGAAAGAAACACCAAAGGCTTCTGACAGGATTTTTTCAGAATTTTTGCTGAGGTGTCAGAAAAATTCTGCCTTCATTAGGTTTTGCATCCATGAAAGTCCCCAACCTCCGCACCAGTAATACCTTTGATAAGCAGGTAGAAGCTTGTACGGTCTCCCACTCTAGCATGGCTGTGAATTTCACAGTTTCAAACTGGGAGGACATAAACCACCTATTCTCAGGTCTGCTCTGGCATTCAAGGGTCAAAACAGAGGATATAAATCACAAGTAGATTTACTTATTTACTTACTGCATCTTTGGCAAACTGAAAGAAAGCCAGGGAAGAAGTGAGAAAAATCCACTGTTGTTTTAACATTGACTGATTTTTATCCCACACAGGACACAGTAGTAGAGGTAGCTCTTTCCTCACAAAAAGGGGTTAATATGCTCAATATATGAAGCTTCACATATCACATAACTGAAGGTATAATAGATTTTAAATGTTAAAAAAAGTGTAATTTACTCTTGGCAGAAGAATAAGAGTCAAGAACAAGAAGAAAAACCCCAACAGCTGACTGTTACCTGCTGAGCCCTAGGAGTCCAGTCTTTCATCGAATCACAAGCTTGCCATTCATGCTTCTACCCACAAAGCCTCTCATTTTGTTTTCTTATTAGAAATAATAGCTAAAGAAAGGAGGAGGAGAACAGGTTATTATCTGGGTTGACAACAGATAAATTTCCAAAAAATGTGAGTAGAGGAAAAAATGAGACAAAAATAAAATTTGGATTTCACAATCTTGACAGCATGACTTTTAGGTTTCCTGTTACAAAAGGCATTCAAGATCACACACAAGCTGTTACAACAAAATAAATTCAAGATTTGCTATATGCAGACATTCTGATCTATTGTGTAGCTTTCAAATCTGTTCCTAGAGGTAAAGATATAGTCCCAATTACAGCATAATGAAATTTTTCGCATGAAGCAGTTTAACATAGGGATTGTGAAATACACTATTATTATGCCAAAATTTATTTTTGTAATTTAATAATAATAATAGTCTCCTAAAACCCTACAATTAAAGAAGCCAATGCCTTAAAATTAGAATCACATTAAGTGTTCCTTAAGTAATGGACTGGCCTAAACCCTAAAATTTTAGAAGAGGAACCTTCTATAATCTCTTTGCAACACTAATATACAAACTAAATAAAAAGTACAGTATTATCAGCCCCAGTATGCGTGACTAGGTTATACGCCAACTATTTTACAGATTCCTAAAGGTACGCGTATAGTTCACGCAAAGCAAAAAGGCTCCTCAAATGTAATAAATTGATATAGTACTGTAGATCAGGTTTCCAGGAGTTGCAATGTGTTAGACTGATAACTTCTAATTTCTGAAGATATTTCAGAATACTCCAGGAAGAATACTTTTGGAAAATTAATGTCTTCATAAAGATGTGTAGAAGCAATAAACCCCAAGATTAGCAACAGAGCAGCTGTTAAGTAGTTTATTTTTTATGTTAGTATAAAGTCTGACAAAGAGGTCATGCAGAGTTAGTATGTATGTCACAAGTTACAATACATTTATTTCTCTGTGAAGCATAAAATATTTACTGTACTGTAATATGTTGCTGATATTAAGTAATTCTATCAAAGCCAAAGACGCATATAAGATTTTGCCGATTTCCTGAAAAAATACCAGCATAAAACTTAGGTTTCTGTATAATTAGCTAAAACAACCAATAGACCTCATATAGTTTCTTCAAGCCTCTTTGTTTCTTAGAGCAAAAAGAGAAACAGTGCTTCTTTAGGGATAAATTGCTCAAATATATAGACATTTACACTCCAGCTTTCAGCTCCACGTAACCTCATTAACTCTACTTCTATCCTGAACAAGGACCAAATGTTTTCTCAATTACATCAACCCAAGCTGACTTTCAGGTAATAATAGCAGTGTAAACAAAAGAAAATAGCCCCTTTGCACTAAGTGAGCATGTACATGTAACTTTTTATCTTTACCAGTGATAGCTTAAATAAACTGTTTTATATCAGGATGTAGTGGGAGCTATGGAAGAACCATCACTTGGACAGAGCCAAAGTAACCTCCCACAGCTATTTATCAATACTACAGGAAGAAAGTATTCATGCTTGAACGCCTAGGAATTTGTAAACTAAGGCATTTCCACCTACTTTTCAACAAGCTTATGCTACTTTGAACACTGTTCTTTGCTAACTGTAACCAAAATATTATTTTGTTTAGATCTAAGTGCTCTTGTTTGTCTTCAAATGACAACAATTTGTAGTATAAATCTCTTACATTGTCAATGCAGCAGCTGTTTACTGCTACTTACTATTGGTAAGCAAGTAACTAATACAGTCAGAACAAAATAAATTTGAAATTGTTTCAGGCACAGTGTTCTACAAATGGTCACTTTCTTCTTTAGTGTCATTTTAAGACTGAAGGTAATATTTTACTTCATAAAATTATCAGGCTAACATTCTTTGTGAAAGCACAACAGTGGGGAACATTGAAATGTCTTATAATTATAGTGGTTATATTATTCATTTTATTCATCTCAAATATTGGTTCTCCCATGAATATTTCAGAAGCAAATGGAATTTTTAATTTCACATACTTGTGGCTGGTTGTGCTGATCGAAAGGCTACTGTATAATCAATACCAATTAACATTATTTTAAATTTACTACTACTATTCTAATTTAAGCTGTTTTAAGAGTTAGGACAGACTGATTTATAACCAACGTCTTCAGTTAAAGATAAGATAAACCCATCCAAATTTAAAATTTAAAAAAAAAATTAAAAAATTGATACAGCCATACCAATCTTATCTGCTAAGAGTATTTGTGAGTGTTACCTAACAAAGTTCCCAGGTCTCAAATTTTATCAATTCAGATTTTCTCTTGTCTTTACCATTAGGGAGACACATGCTCTCTCCTAACACATTAGTCATCTACCTTATAGCAAATGCATCTGGTCTGTCATGGGGGTTAAACAGTGGTGAACCTTAGTCAAGCTCAGAAGTTCTTTTCAGACCTGTGAAAACTATTATCTTACAAGCACAAAATGGAAAAAAAATCCCAAAGTAATCATCAATAATATTATCAAATTCCAGAGTAACACTTAAGTCTTTCCAAAACTCTGGAGAATGGTTACCTGCTCCTTTCAAACTGATCTTCCCTTTTGACTTCTCTTGTTTGCTCTCAGGTAATAGTCGGGACAACCAGCCTTTGTCCTCAAATGAAATTAAAACAACTTTGACAAGAAAGATGGGATAAAATACCCCATTCTTCACACATTCACTCATTCAAGCTATGGACCAAGAGGAGTCAAGGCCAGTCTCATTTCAAGTGGGTTTACTTCTCTTAATTGAGGACATCCAGTAAGTTGGCTAACCTTTTCAGAAATATTTTCAGGATTCACTGTACCTGTAATTTGTATTAGAAGAATGGAAGAGAAAAAGAAATTTTGTTTATAGCTCCAAACACATGTCACTGCATACTATTAAAGGCCAAAAAACGAACCACTACTTTTTTTACTTTTTTATTTTAAGTTAGTTTGAAATGCCTTAGATTCAATTTGACTGACGTGGTTAAATGTATACAGCTTCAGCACACAGTTTAGTTATTTTGATAATAGGACCACAGAAAATACTGCATCCATCTTTGTCAGATATACAAGATCTTTACCAAGTTGATCAGACCTTAAGTGGTTAGCAGGAAGACAAGAAATGCAATAAACAAGCACAGATTGAGGCATTGTTCACAAGAACTAGGATCAATCCCTTCAGCTGCTTCAATGATCAAACCATATCCTCAGGCAGCTTCAGACAACTTACCAAAATAATTGTTTCAGCATGAACTAGTCTATTCAACAATAGCAGGAGACAACACAGGAATTTCATTAAAGGATACTTACAATATTCAGTCATACTTTAGATTGCAAATGAAAACAAAGAGCTGCCAGAGCACCTCACTCTACTGTATTCAATATAACCTATACATATAAAGTTTCTAATATCTAACAAAAATTGCAATTAATTACAGTCTAGCTATAGATAGAATAACCAGGAGATGAAAGGGATGAAGAGACCAGGCACCAAAAGAATAAAGTCGGTGGAATTTTGTGACCTGTCCTTTCGTTATTGCTCATTTAAAGCAGATCTCTCTTGCCCCAAACATTTAAGGACCTTTTCCTCTCCAGCAAGACAGCCATATGTCACACAGCGTATGTCCTGGATTGAGAAGCCACTACTAAAATAAAATCTTATAAATGAGAACTTCACCCTCAATTCTAGCCACTTTGTCTAGTACAAAGGGGCACAAACCCTCTGATTCTGGTTCATCTGAAGTCTTCAATACAGTCACTATTAAAGACTGCCAGCAAGCTGCCTTTTGAGCACCTCATTACAAGCTCTGATAAAGGGATGAAGCCCAGAACCCAGCAGCATGAACTTTCTGAATAACACTGCGATTTCATGACCACATAACCTTCCTAACTTGAAGAACTCACTTCATCTCTCCCCAACGCTCCCACAGGCTTTGCTAGGAGTGAATTTACATGGGCAGGTGCAAACAATAAGTAGGTCTACAGAAACAGAGACACCCCAGAATCACCTTTGTTCCCACAAAAGACTGCAAGTTCTTTGGTGCTTCTCTAAGCAGGTATACTCTCACAGAGATTTTGAGATCTTGGATTACAGGAGGAACACAAATATCTACATAGCCCAACTCAAAGAGAAATTACTGAATTTGTTTAGGAGTTGTACAGCAGTTCTGCTGTGCATCTCTACCATCTCCAGCTGCCGTACACTGGCTAAGCTTGCAGAGCAGATCGCCCTGTGCAAACTCTTTATCTTTAGGAAAATGAACTGGAAGTGCCATGCGAGGATGCACAATTGTGCTCCAATCCCTAAGGCAGACATAAAGGTCCAAAGCAATGAGCTGTCTTTTGGACAGCTTCAAAGACACCTGATGGAAACAGTTAATCTCAGGGACCAGACTAAACCTAGTCCAAAGTAACACTGGCGAAAAAAATATAGCGCAGGTCTCGACATCAACTGTTTTCATCTAGTGAACTTTACAGACTGCACTGAATTACTTGCTAATGTAAGGCTGTTACCCTGTCTCCTTTTAAAGAATTCAGAATTTAGACAATAATAAAATAAGCTATGAGTTAAGAAATCAAACACAAAACTCACAATATATTTATTACACCTTCCCCTTAGGATTTTTCTCCACAATTCTGTCAAAAAAAAAAAGAAAAAAGAAAATCAAGGTGTATTTTGAAATCTACTCCAGCACCAGCCTTCCAAAACTGCACCTGGCCCTGAGAAGACAGTAATTCACAACTAGTCTAAATTTTGTTGAAGAATGAAGTTTGCTGAAGACAAATATTATACCCTCTATGATGGCTCTAGTTGCATATCTAAAGACAATTCAAGTCTGAATAAACTCACTAGTAGTCTCAAAATTCACAGCTTATCAGGTTTAAAGACACAGCAAGGGACTTTATGCTACAACTCAATAACTTGGAGTGCTGAGACAAAACGTGCATGTAGTTTGCAGAGAGTAAAAATAGAAACAGTTAGGCCCTAATTATCAACAGCCTACAGAATGGGACCTGTCAAAAGTTTCTGACACCTGTTAAAAAATAAAACATTTTTACAGGTCAAAATCAAAGGTCTGTTGCATGGCAAGCCCTCTATGTCATGGGGCTGTAGTGATTTGTGGATTTACATTGAACTGTTATTCCCCACATGGATCAACGAAAGGGGCCGCTCCCCACATGACTCATAAGGCAAATACACTGTTCTCTCTAGCAGGCAGTGTCCTGGCATAGCGGAAGGATGGCAAAATGCCTGTTACACATGCAACACACTCGGGAGTGCTTTGAGATTTGAACACAGCTGAATTCCCCCTAGGTTTTAAGCTTCTGTCATTAATATTTCCGTCTCATTCTCGTATAGGAACTCCAAATAGAAAAAACAGAATAGCGAGGCCTGATCCCAGCCAGCCATAAAAAACCAAAAGAATTGAAACTGATGAAAATTAAAGAAAGTTTTCCTAAGATGTGTGAGGAGAATGGGAATACCAAAGACCACACCCCCCGCAGAAGAAAAAGTATCAGTCCCTGGGTGCACCAAGTTCTCCATGATGTTTCTGAGCACTGCCTCCTTAACTCCTAATTAATGAAAAGCCTAAACAGGAATAATTCCAAATATCAGCATTTTTACAGTCTTTTACAGGTCTTTTACGGTCAATTGATTTTGCAGCAGAAAGTCTTCAAATTCTGAATGGTTCATCAGCAGAGAAGAGTAGAGCTGCAGCAAGATCCTTAGTTACAACAGAGGTCACACAATTTATACAGGATGCCACAATCCAAGTGGGTGGCATTGGTTGTGCTGCTCTTGCAAGAGTGGGCTACAAATATCAAGCGATTGGTGGTAAGCAGTGGCTTGACCATGCTAGTCTTTTTATTATGAACTGGGGGGGGGGGGGGGGG
>VYZM01005607.1:62123-86689 GCA_013398915.1 Dromas ardeola | reverse complement strand
GGGGGGGGCATAGAAAGAAAAAAAAAAAAAGACCTTCTTGGGTATCAGGAAAGAGCAGAGCAAAACACTAACAAAAAGGGAAGAGATGCACACATGCTCACACACACAAAAAATTTATGAGTCCAATGTTAAAATAAAACTATTTACAAAATACAGACTAAAAATGATTTGATCTATATCTCACAAATAGCTACCATGCAATTCTGTCATTTAAATTATGCAACCTGGGATAACATCAGACATTTGTGAAAAATTAATCTGATTCTTACACATACTTGTTTACCTACATCTTGAAGTGCATTTTTGCACTGCCTCAATCTGATGCAACTGCAGTCCAATACCCAATATTTTTAAAAAATAACTTTGAGGTCCCAGATGAAGCAAAAATTACTTCAGTTACTAAGCACATATATCTACGTTAAGCACTTGTGATCAAAATTACTACCTACTTTAGTGTTAAATTTTGGGTGCCAGAGCCCAGCTGCTGGGGCTGCAGGGTCCCCTCTGAGGAGAGCTGAGGGGCTGCCCCGCGCCAGGCACGGCCGGTTCCAGCCAGTTCCAGATGGTTCCAGCACAGGGCAGAGCAGAGCTCCTCAGCCGGGCTGGCGGCGCCTCGGGGAAAGCCTATTTGAGAAAGGGCAAAACACTGCCCGGCAGCGAGGGGTGAGGGGAAAAGCACAGGGGAGCTGGTTTTCCTGACAGGAATGGCAGCCATGGAGGCCTGGAGGAACCCCAGGGGAGCTGGTTTTCCTGACAGGAATGGCAGCCATGGAGGCCCGGAGCGACCCCAGGGGAGCTGGTTTTCCTGACAGGAATGGCAGCCATGGAGGTCCGGAGGGACCCCAGGGGAGCTGGTTTTCCTGACAGGAATGGCAGCCATGGAGGGCCCACACCAGAGCAGGGGAAGGTGTGAGGAGGAAGGGGCAGCAGAGAGGAGCCGTTATGGAGGGACCACAACCCCCATCCCCACCCTCCGCAGCGCTCGGGGCCGGGGGAGGTAGAGGGGTCAGGAGAGAAGGAGCAAAGTCGAGCCTGGGAAGAAGTGTGGGGTGGGAGGAAGCTGCCCGAGTTTTCATCTGCTTTTCTCACCATCCAAATCTATTTCTATTGGCAATAAATTAATAATAATTAAGTGAAGTCAGTTTTGCCCTGGTCCTTATCTCACCCCATGAGCTTTTTCATCTTATTTTCTTCCCCCGTCCTGCTGAGGAGGAAGGAGTGAGCGAGCGGCTGGGTGGAAGCTGGCAGCCAGCCAAGGTCAACCCACCACACATGGACATAGAAGATATGGGCTGATGACCCTGTCATCAGATTCTTGACTTTACTTGTCTGTTCATGATCTGTATACTTATTGACAAATGCCAATTCCTGGTTTTGTTTGTCTCATTCTTTCCAAGGTCAATATATACATAAAACTATTTGTGCCATACGAGGTCATTCAAATGGCGATGATTCCAACAGAAGCTTTGTAGCTACATCTACAGTACAGTGCTTCATCAGCATCTTCACTATTTGTTCAATCCTAGCTGATAAAACAGTAAAATCAATTTAAACAATCATAACAGTTAATGCATTTCACTGGGTATTAGCAAGCATACAAGAGTCTTGTACACTGGAAATTAAAATAGGCTTGCTGCCTAGGACACAGGCACTGAAACATAATATTTTAAAAATCTCATATTCCCCAGCTAATGAGCTTTTAAAATTTAATTTATAGCAATTCTATTTTTCTAAATGTGTCCATATTTATTTTTTTTTAAATTTTTAATAATATGCTCATTAACCTAGGAATGATTTACTTTTATCTACCTTCTTATTGCCAGTAAAAGTGACTGTGACTGGGACATGGAACCACAATAATGCCATAACGAAAAATGTGAACCTATTTTCAAAGTCTCTTCACACATGTTTCCTAGCATTTTAATTTATTTTCATACTTTGCACATCATGCTTTTATCTTCACCTTCACACCATCATGTATTTATTACAGTTAAGTAATCAGTGTCTTTATTTTCTAATCTACTGGGTTGTAGCATTTTAGTCTGTATATAAAGTGAAAAGACTATCAAGTTAAAATCAGATTATTAGAGTACATTAGATATTCTGCATAATTATGCGCCCAGTGAAAGGCTAAGAATAATGCATTACAAACCTCATTTACTAGGGGTTATTTTTTATTACTTAAATGAAGCTTTCCTAATCTTAAATTCTATCTCAGTGGAATTCTTGCTGAGTTTGAGAACTGTTGGCCCCTTTGTTTAAAATGAATGTTGTTGCACTTTGCTGTGTGTCAGCAGAAGGGTTCTGAAATGTAAGGACTCTCTAGAAAAAAACAGCAACAAGACCTTCACAACTAAGGACCTGATGCTTTATTACTTGTCAAGAAACATCAAAGCAAAATAAATAAATTAAAATGATACACCCCTTTAGTGAGAATGGCAGCTTGTCATATAAATTTAATCCCAAGGATTTAAATTGGTGTTCCACAGTAGCATTAGAAAAAGATAGAATCCAATTAAAACCGTGCTGGGTTCCAAGGACATTGCGATATTCTCTCTGCTTCTGTCATGTAAAATAAATTTAGACCTGATTCAGTGCTGAGTGCAAGGAATTAGATTCTGTAATGATCTATTTCCTCAGGTATTTTGCAGTACTACCTTAAAAATACTGTAAAACAGTCAACAAGTCAGCTGAGCCAGGAGGTGTAGGCATATTTATAAAGTACATCCAACCATTAGGAAAAACAATTTTTAGACCCAGATTTCAGTTCCCAAATCCACATGCAAAAATGAGTCTTAACCAGTTTTCAGCAGGTGGGACATAGAAAAAGGAAATCTACAGGGTATAAAGAAAGTATTGCACATTTTGTTTAAAAAAAAAAAAAGACAGCTGGACAACAGGAAGAAAAGCTGCCCATTTACTTTGTCCTGGCTTCTACACTGTGGCTCAGAGCAAACCTGAACGTGGAAGGAAGGCGGCTTCACCTTCACTGGGCCCAGCTGGGCACCCACAGCGGGAGCCCATCGCTGGAAGGAGGGCCATCTACAACCATAACGTGCCATGATACAGTGAATAGGGCAGATGTGTTGACAAGCTCAGTTATTCCATTTCACTTTGTAGTTTGTAGTTTCTGCTATTTACAGAACTATCTTGTCTTAGTTTCTAATCTTGTGTTCCAGTAAAGGACATCTCTACATACTGAAAGATTTTGATATCATCTAGGATGCTCTTATCAAGAAATTTGTCATCCTGAAGTTTTGCAGCTCAGGTTATTCCCAATCGTCAACGCATTTCACAGCCCAGAAACACCATCCCTGGGAGTGAAGTTCAATGCAAGAAGTTTTGCCCCAAAGCCTTCATCTACATTGACTTAATTTCTTCCACTTTAGCTCCTTCATCACGCTATTAATATAGCGCTAGGTAAGTCAGATGCTGGGGTGGCACCCAAATGCACTGCACAAGAGTGGCTACCTTCTACAGCTGAAGTTTTCCAGGAAAAAAGTTATCAGCTCTACCTGCTGGCACCTCCAAAATGATTATCAGAGACCAGAGTATCACTCCTCTTACCTCGCAGCATTAGAAGCATCAACAATTACTGAAAAAGACATGATGTATAAAATAACAGGAGATTTTATTCTCATGCCATAAAAAAATTAATACCTTGTTTGAGTACCTCTATGCATCGCTTAGAGACATAGCTAAATGCACAAATTGTTTCTTATACACAGATCCTATTACAAGTCTGTCTTCACAAACTGTAGTATCTCTAGTTCTGTGATATTTTAATTGGGTCACAAAAGCAGGAAAAAAATCTACAGAGATCTACTTGAGATTTTCATCTCAAGTAATGCAAGAAACATGATTGCTTATTTATTAAGTCTTGGACCAAAAACATAGTATACTTACATTCCATAATTCAATTCATTAAGCAAATGTGTGTATGTATAATAAAGAATGGTGCCGAAAACGGTTTAGCAATACCACCAGTGGAACTTTTCACTCAAACAACAAATTGGGATACAGAATGTATGAAGACCAATGTATTTTAATAGCACTTTCATTACTACAGATGAATATTTTTCCTAGGAGGTGGTTAATTTAGTTGCTGCTGGAAAATTAAGTTCTAATAATTTCCTTTCAATACAAATGTTTTACAATCAGTTCTGAAGGCAAATCCTTATATAGCACACCCCTGAATTCAAATACAGCATCATTTCTTAGATTTATTAACGTTACTATGATGACAAAAATCCGTTAAAAAAGTGCTACTTATGCAACAACTTTGAAGGAAAAAATATATTTTCTATATCTTCATTTCAGCATACAGTAGATTCTGGTTTTTATGCCAGTCTATTACTGCTGAAGTGAAAAACCTCTTTTTTTGAAGTAAGTCTTTTCCTTTTATCCTCAATGACCTTTTTGGAAGTCTCAGGTCACAAATGATATAGCCTGCTGACCTGAGATTAGCGATCAGTGAAAAATAGGTTACATATCTATTCTGCCTCCATAGAGAAGAGACTTGACAAAGAAGCACTTAATAGAATCAGGTAAAATGACAAAGTTTTCCTTTCTGTGTGGGAAGGAGGGGAAAGTCTAAGCCTTGCAAGGCTAAGACTTACCCAGTTTCTGAGCAACAGAAATCTCTCAGAATCATGGAAAATCTAGGCTTTGTTAATTTTTAACAGCACTATGAAAAAATTACACATCCTAATTTTTTTTTTTTTTTTTACACACTTCCTTAAAGCAAGATTAAATTTATAAATATACATAGTGAACAAAAAAATCATGAGAAACTACTCAGAGGTAGTGTCAATTTTGCACATCATCATCCTAAAACGTATTGTCAGACGTACATCAGTTTATACTATCTGAAGAAATGCTGTTGGCAAAGACCTAAAAAACACAAACCCAATGACTGAAAATATACAGTGATTTCCAAATTTGAAGTGTGATCAATTTGATTCTGGCATTATTTTTAAGAAAGTAAAAGTTCTATTTAAGATAAGATAGTAAACTAGATGAATAATTGTGAAAGCCCCGTTGCATCTCAAGCAATTGAGGTGGATATCTTTTCTGAAGATGTGGTCCATTGCTTGGTCACTGTCTTATGCCAGAACCAAAAGAAAACCAAAATACTACTACAGTATTACAATTACTCATAATCATTCAAGAACCTGTTCAGATTCAAATTTGAAGTAACATCAGAAATTTAAGCACCCACAGCAAAATACATGTCTTGATTTCTGAAGTGCTTTCACCAGCTTTCTAATTATTTCTTCTATTCACTTTTTTTTTTTGCAACACACAAGTAAGACCGGAATTGCAAAGAATAAGTGGCGTAATAAGATTATATTCCCATTGTCTACTCTGAAAACAATCTTAGCTAAGCACAGCAGACAGCATGTTGGTATTGATGTTCTTTTTCTGTTTGCTGCGGTGAAATATTCAGCATGTTCTACAGTGATTTGAGGGTTGGAAAAACCTTAATTAGGGATCACATTTAATAAGGATAATTTCTAATTTGATGTGAAGAAAGACTACTAGATACTTTTTATGTCAGTCCCAGGCTTTTGCAAAACTTTTTGGCATAGTTTGCACTATGATAACATTTTACACAAACACAGTGTTCCAAATAGTATCCTCTTCCCCTGGAACAGATAAAGACACTTTATCTAAAAGTTTTTATAATCTACAAAACTCTCTAATCTCTCTCTCTCAAATAACCTCATTAGTAGGTCACCACGTCAGATCAAAACTGCTAACAAGTAGCACATGGCTGAGTGGAACATTTTTAAGCATCAGGAGTTCAGATCAATTGACTCTATCAAGAATCCACAGAGTTTGACAATTTTGGAGCTACATCGAGATACATAAAACTGTATTTTAGAATTGCATAAAGACAGCTGAAATATGCTATTATACATATTCATGTCATGGAAAGACCATTACAATGAGTGTAACGCTGTTCCCTCACATGGTCAGGGTATACAAGAGATATCTTGTGTCTCAGAGGACCATTCGATTTATATACCAACACCTTCTGTTCCTCACACTTGTCCAAATAAATTACAAAGGATGAATTAAAAAAACAACAAACAAACAAAACACAATCAGTGAATCAGGCACAACACCACAAGGCCAACAACAGAATAAGAGCAAGATGCAGCTTTTGCATCTGTTGAGCTGTTCCTTAAAAAACTACACGTTATTCCTGCTTATGAGGAAAATGCGAGGAGTGGTCAGGCATCTCAACATTTGATATCTAACTCATGTCGTTAATTGCGTGCATTATTTGCGGATGAAAATTTTATTCTAGAAGGATTATAATACATTTCCTTTTAAGTAGTGCTAGTGCTCGCTCTCCTGCTGAAAATTACCCAGTTATATCAAATAAATCATATCAATGCCCTCATATGCAAATCAAAACAGTATGAGCATTTTACCGGTGGGCTGGCAAATACCACAAAGTTCATTGCTACATCAGTTTCTGCTGAACCATAAAACACATCAACACTTACTACATGGATTCCAATTTTTAAACCTTTAATAATACATTAGCCGTGTCCATTTTGAGGAAACCAAGTGAATATAAATGTAAAGACCTGAAAGAGAATTCCAAATAATGATTGCATGGCTAAGTACTGTAACATGCAAGATTCATATTTTACACTCAGTCACTTTTTTTTCCATCAGAAAATATGATTTATAATTCAGAAATGTAGCCCTATTCTCAAAATATTGGGGTCTTACATTATAAATCAGACACAAAAACTTTCTTTTTAAAACACAAATGCTTTTACACATTAGAGTCAGATAAAGTCTGACTTCAATGTGCATAATGGATACTTAGGAACGTATTATAATTATGAAAGTATGCTGTAATAACGTAGAAGTAAAAAACAAAATTAAGGACACTTGGAAGCATAGATACTTAAGTTACAGTATTGCACTGACTATTTCTTTATGACAATATTTAGCTATAGAATTGTTCTTGCATTGCTCAAACAGCTCTGAAAGGAGTCTGACAGATTAGCACGTTTCTGAAAAGTGAGGTGCTCTCTCTTTCCTAATTGAGTGGTTTAGTCTGTAATGCTACAATAGAGCTACCTTTCAACTGAAATTACTTGCAGTCCTTTCATGGTATTTCTCTCATTTGAAAAGATTGCCAGGTGGTAGTTCTGATGAGTAACCCTGCTCGTTGAGTAACTCTCACAGAAACTGCTTCTTCCTTTACAATGAATTCTCACATTAGAGCTCTGGTTTTCCAGAGCTGCCTTCCACCTCATTAAGGTACATGCTAAGTCGAGTGCTAGAAAACTACCCCTGAACTCAGCCCATCTCTCTAGGCTCAGCAGAATTTCATTAGCCAGCATCTCACCGTTTCCCACTCCAGTTCCCTCAGCTGGAGAGAGACAGCAACACTGCAGAGCAGCCAGGAGATGTACAGCTATCTGCCAGAGGTCCCATGCTCAAGTAAGCCACATGAGAAAGCTCAGTATGCCCAGCTGCAGCCTAATCCCATGGCCTGATACGCAACAAGCTACAGGAATTGCACTGACCTTCACATGCCCAGCCAAGAAAAAAACCAAAAGATTGCTTCTGTTAGCAGTTATGTAAGCTGATGTGTAAGGTACCACAAAGCACAGGAGGGAAAGAAGAGATCCTACAGAGAGTTAAGGGAGTTGGAAGAGGTTTTTCAGAGAGCTAACTCATTCTTCCTCCAAATATTTGGACCACATGGACCCAAATCCGCTTGTGCAAGATACAGATGACTCCCTGCGTATTTCCAGAATTACTTGGTTCCTACAAAGATCGAAAAGCGTCTCTCAAGAAGAAAAAGGGAGGCAGGCTCTCACCCGGTCATTGTTTTATCCCAATAAGATATTTCATTGAAGATGATGATGCTTCAAGGACAAAGAAAGCAGTAAGTGAGCCTCACAGAAACAACGTTCCCCCCCCCCCACTTTCTCCTTTTTTGAGGGTTCATTGTTCAGTGACTGGACGATATAAGTAAAGCAAGACTTTAGCGCAAGTAAAGTAGGGCCTAAGAACTAATTCTTTCATTTGCTCTGCTGGGAGAAGTTAGGAAAGAGGTCAAAAAATAGCATCCTATTCATCTATTATGTCTATTAGTTTAATTTCCTGAACATAAATGAAATAGGCTTCTCAGTTTCCACAGTGATCAAGAGGAGAGTCACATCCATAAGACCTATCTATAACACTTTGTTTTCTTAACTGTGAAAATAACAGCCTGATAAACTCTTAACTTGCTCTATGCCACTGAAGCCTTATAACAGGAAACACGTTTTCAGAAGAGTGCATATTTGAGCAGCGTTAATAGATTTGAAGACAACTTATTTTTCAAAGCACCAAAGACAGATCAGCAATTATCTTGTTGAAAACCGAAGTCTGATGACAATTAAGCAGAACACCAGATGTACAAAATGACATTCTACTCTGAAAGTCATTCAGCAGCACGGTCAGACTCGGATACTTTCCATAAGGAAACCGTACGAGAACTGTGAAGAACGTACAGAACTTTGACATTTAGCGGTACAAAATTTTTGAATGATTTGTGCCGTGTGGAGGGTCAAATTTTAAAATGCAGAGTTACTGAACACCAGGGCAGAATCTATCAACACTGCAAACATCAAGATGCTTTCCAAGTGTGTTTCGGCAACTGTTCAAAGCTATAAATTCCACATCACAGTGAAGTGTTCGAAGAGAGAACAGAACAGCCTTTAAGATGTGATCACTTCTGGTTCTTTAGTGTTCACAATATAAGCTCACACCACGGCTTTATTTAAATAGCTGCACATTCTGTCTCCGCAAACCCCAGTACCATCTATATGGCACTACCAGACCCAACTCAGTAAACAAAGACTGCATTGAAAGCTGACTAAATTGCAAGCCAGAAACCAATCTTCCTCTTCCCACTCTCCCCAAACCATAAGGGCAAACTATAGCGAGAAATGAGGTATCTCTAACAGCATGATGTGCAGCGTACATCGAACACTCCTGCTAAAATGACATTACACGTTTGATTCAGACTTTGGGAGGGACTAAGTCACTCAACCACATTGGATTATTATTGAAAGAGAGATACTTTCTGCCTGCTTTGCTGCTGCTGCAAAGACAACATTATTTCTCTTGTAGCAGAAGGAGCATGATGCTATATTCTAGACTGTAGATCTGCCAATATTACCAAGTTATGAGGCCAGGTCACAATGAAGGTAATAAGACAGGCTTACTAAAACTGAGAACTTAAAAGGTCAAGACTTCAGAAGAAATCTTAACTCTTTTGCACTAGTTACATATTGCATTTGCAAGATGATTTTTACCATAACCAGAGGAATTACCTTGTCATAGCAATGTTATTTGCTAGGTTTTAAGTCTAAAGAGATACAGGTGCATTCACAGTACTTCATGAAAGGAGGNCTGGCAACCTGGATCCTGGGACAAAACAACTCAGTGTGTTAGTGATTACAGCTATCTTCAGAATTCTGTTGCTCTTGCATCCATTTATGTTATGATACGTATGTATATATATGTTGATACATACATACGTATGTATATATATGTTTTAATACACTTTATGTTAGGTCCCACTCTAGTTTCCTCTAATTTTCCTTGAACCACTTTCCTTTGAAGTGATTTTAAATGCTCCTGGCATCACTCTCACTGTGATCATGTGTGCAGTGAACTTGGTTCATTGCAAATCTGGTTTTCTTCTGATATGCTTGCATACAGAAAGACCTGACTTTCCTTCTTAGTCTCTTTCAAATAACGAAGAACAATTTCTTCAGTCCTAGTTTTCACCTCTGGAATTACTTCATAAAAATTAAGCAAGAAGTATTTTAATAGAAAAAGCAAACAAGTCCCACTGAACAATATATGAGACAACCTGGAAGATTTCTGGGAGCCCAAGTCTATTTGTCCACTGCAATGGCTCATTTGGTAATGAACTGGTATGGAATGAATGGTAAACATTGATAATTGATCCTAAAGGTAGAATTGTACAACTTTATAATTTGCTACTTTTCAGCCATAAGTAAATAAAATACTTTTTCTCCATGAAATATCCTTATCTGAGGAAGCACAGAGAACTAATCCTCTCTTTGATCTCTGACAGATGCCACTACCAGAAGAAAATCTGAAGTAGGATGTACATGAAAGAAAATCCCTCTTGGGAAAAATGTTATAACTAGCCCAAACAAGTGCGCCAGGTGCAGAACCCCATTGTAGAAACATGGAAAATTAAATTAATGTTAAGAAACAGATGTAAGGAAGGCAATGTTAGCAACCCTAACATGGATGACCCCTTCAAGAAATTACAGAAAAGAGTGGGTTTTTTCCTAGCAGAAAAGAGAAGAATTTCAGTAAGCGAAGAAGGATCCACACATTCAGATATATCTCCAGAAATGAGCGTATCAAAATCTTCAGATCAGCAACTGAAGGTTACTCTCATTATTTTTAATAGCTAGCCCCAATATCTTTATCTCTCTATGAAACATATTCTAAGTTCTGGGGAAGCTGATTGTAGGATTCAATAATATATACGAAGAATACGTATAATACAGGAGTGAAACCATATCCAAGGAAAGGGAGATATTTTTCAAAGAAAATACAGGCAAGAACTCTTTCACATTACACTTCCCTGTTGAAAATGAATTCTAATTTTACCAAGATCTTGAAATAAGCAACTATTAAACATGAATTTGAGTATTCTCACTCAAAACATTATGCTGAGAGTACTCTTGCCTAAATAGGCACCCCAAAATAGTGCATTAAATACAGAAGAGCAGCAGCCCACATCAGTTCTCATTCTTTGTAATTATGACATGTATTTTTTTGCCATTAAAGTAAGTTAGATCTGATATGAATTAAGGTGATTATCAGCAATCTGAGACAGCTGAAAGGCTAAAAAAAGGACTACTAAAAATCAAGAGTCCTAAGAACAGTGACCAACCAGTATTTGCTACAATTATGAATTAGAAAGCAGCTTGGTCTAAGTCATTTTAGAGCTCAGTATTTCTCAACTGCAAATCTCTACGGGCTCCCAGGAATGGAAAATGCTACAGAAAGCAGAGAAAGGGTGACACAAGCATCGAGAGGAAGCTCAGCACCCTCAGACAACACACTGTAATTGTTCAGTGGATTTCATCCTTGAGATATCTTTTGGTACAAAAGCTAGGTCATTCCAGATGAAGATAGAGATTTGGGGAAACATATTCTTATCATGGTTCATTTAATCAGTGTCACTAGAAAGACTTCTGTGAATGCGAAATTAACTTAAAAGAAACAAGATAACAACATCCCCCAGAAAAACACCAACAAAAACAAAAAACCCAAAACAACAAACAACCAAATGGAAAAAGACAACCACATTCTCCAAGATTAGTTTATTCTGGACTATGAAAAAATTACATTAATAATAAAAAATAGTGTAACGTATTCACTCATTTTTATTCAGGCAACCAGTTCAAAGTTCAGGCTTATGAGTGTGGTTTCTGTTAGAGGGACCAAAAAAACCCACAAACAGAGACCCACAAAAAAAACCCCCAACTCACAATCAAAAACTGAGAATGGCTCTTTGTATGTTATTTAGAAATAAGCAACACTGCAGTGATGCCTCACTTTCAGGAGTGCAAGAACAGATTAATACAGGGTTGGGAGATTTGTGTTTATTCATAGCCCTCTTTTACACAGCACCAAATAGAAAATCCTCCGTAGAGTTTTCTTGGAACTATTTTTTTTTTTTCCCTAAAGTTCTCTCAGACTTAGCCT
Organism: Dromas ardeola; assembly: GCA_013398915.1. Lineage (NCBI taxonomy): Eukaryota > Metazoa > Chordata > Aves > Charadriiformes > Dromadidae > Dromas > Dromas ardeola. The sequence goes on along the minus strand of VYZM01005607.1, from coordinate 74,902 downwards.
GGCTTCCTGTGATGTATCTGCAATAAGCTCTCATGTTCACAGTCTCTTGCACACCTCGTCAATCTCCTTTCTGAGCTTACTCATATTAAAAAGCACGTCTTCATTTCGGGTGGTGATGTATACCTGAGGTTGGGAGTAAAGCCAACACCAATTCATAGAAGCAGCATAGCTTTCTTTTGCACATTTTTAGAAAAAAGCAGTGGTTACATTAACTTCAATGGCATTTAATCAAAAATCACACCACCACAAATGAAATATAATTTTATTGAATTTTAAGTCCACAGAAGATTCATGTGAAGCTTAGAGAACAGTATATTAGTAGTATAATTATGAAGCAGATGCCAATTCAACACTTATATTTAATTTAACACACTATAAATTCCTGCAAATATCGTACAACCTTAAATGCATAAACCAATCTAAATTATGGCAAAATTTCATGTATTTCTTAATTACTTTTTAAACATGTAAGCTTCATGTTACATATTGAGGATCTGATCCTTTCTAACTTTACTCAGCCCATGTACTGCTACTCTCCCTGTAATTGGGTAGGGTTTTGTTTCAGGTGAGCATATTTGGGAATAAATTATTGGAGGATTAAATGAAAGATCATAATGAGACAGACCAAAGTCCATCTAGTCTAGTATCTCAAATCCAACAGCACCCAACAACTTATGTCTGGGAAAGAAGATAAGAGTAAGGCAACTACATAAGGACTCTTCTCAGGTATAACCTCCCAGGCTCCAATGCAGTTCAGGAACTTCCTAAACCAGAGGTGGTATCATTGTGTTGCAGTGAAACCACAAGTGCCAGAATCTAGCCCAAAGCTTAGTCCTCCAGTTAATAATCTAAAGTTCAGAGAAACTTAACAACTGATAAAGCAAAACAGTTGTACGCATGTTAGAGAACAGAATAAAAAGTAGCAGTTGTATCTAAAAAAAAACAACCCAAACCAAAAACTTCTTCCATGGAAGTATTTTAATAAAAGTCTTTGTAGGGTTTCAAGGTAAGTATTTTTATTTTTCTTTAATCTTAAAGTGTAAAACCACAACGCAGTCCTGCTCTCATGTATGGTGTGTATACAATTCCTTAACTCCACTGGTGTATGTGCAAGTCTTGTATATATAAACATATTTATCTCCCTCCTCATTAAAAGAAGCAAAAAATAAAACAAATTACAAAGACAGCTCTCCACAACAAATGTGGAGAGCTAAACAGCATCTATATATGTTTTGTAAAAACAGCTATTTTTTACTTAACTACTCATAAGAAAAATCACCCTTAACTGTAAAACATTAAGTTTTTGTCATAGTTTAACCCCAGCCAGCATCTAGGACTGCTCCCCTCCTCCCTCAAAGGAAGAATTCAAGTGAGGAACACCGCTGTTTGCACACCCCCCAGTTTGACTCTTATGATTCTCTCCACAATCCTAAGTGAGAAAAAATTTGTGGGTTGAGATAAAGACAGTTTTAATAAAGTAAAGCAAAAGCCATGTACACGAACAAAGCAAAATGAGGGATTCATTCACTGCTTTCCATTGGCAGGCAGGTGTTCACCCACCTCCCGGAAAGCGGCGCTCCATGACACATAACAGTTACTTGGGAAGACAAAAAACATCACTCTGAATGTCCCCCCCCTTACCTCTTACTTCCTCCAGCTTTATATATTGAGCATGACTTCATATGGTATGGAATATCCCTTTGGTCGGTTGGGTTCAGCTGCCCCAGCTGCCTCCCCAACTTCTTGTGCACCCCCAGACTACTTGCTGGTGGGGCGGTGTAAGGAGCAGAAAAGGCCTTGAGAGCTTAGCAACAACCCAAAACACCAGAGTGCTATCACACTATTTCCATTCCAAATCCAAAACATTGCATTACACCAGCTGCTAGTAAGAAAGTTAATTCTATCCCAAGTGAAACCACTACAGTTTGATAGAGTTTTCCAGCATTATAGAATCAACATATTAGCCAAGTTGGTTCAATGCATTATTCCTTATCAATGCTTATAGCCACAGAAGTGCTATCACAACCCCATAATTTACTTCTCTTTAGCTGATACTGTACTTCAGGATTTGTGCAGTTCAAGCCAAACGCTCCTAGACTGCCATCTTCTCAACCATTATTGCTCAATTCTACCTTTCAATGTTGCAGATTTTCCCTTACAGTGCTGCTTTTTCTCAAGCATTTGTGGATAACGCCCCATCTTGAATTACACAGGTGAAAGACAGGGTTGGTAACAGATTATTTTGCTACTATTACATTAACAAAACTTTGTTGAGATTAGGGACCTGTCAGAACTTCATCTGGTAAGGGTTTAGTCAGGGATTGCATCTAGAGGTTATTCTGATTTAACAGCTACTGGAAATCTCCTTTGACAACTCTTTTAATGCTCAGTTTAGTGATAAAAAAAAGAACTAAAGTGAACTCAATTTTTACATATCATTAGAACATTAACAGTTGATGCCTTACTATCATTATTGTCAGATCAATATATTGCTTTGTTTTGAGCAGCACGTAGTTCTGATTAACAAAGTGATAACAGGAACCACTACAAAGCAAACTTAAAATCAATGAAACCTGTAGGATGCTTCCCAGTGGGATTATGAAATGGACCATACGGAGACTGAAAAAGCTCAAGTGGAGTTGCAGTTGTTGGGAGGATCATGGTTATTTAAGGACATCACACAGTTACTTAAGGACATCACATCAGAGAGACAGAACAAACGCACAGCACTCATCTAGAAAGACTTGGAAAAGGGGAAAAGTTGGTGTTAAAGGTAGAAAATAATCTTTCAGAAAGCTGAAGCCATGAAAATACCAGAGAGAATCAAAATCTGGCCGGTTCAATGTGAAAGTATAGACAGGCCAAAAAACGTTTAAAGCTGGCCAGTCTTTAGGTCCAGTATCAGGTATAAAAGAAGCCCTTAAAGAAGATAAGGCAGTTAGGGAAAAGCTAGAATATTTCTAGCAAGCCTTTCTATAAGCTCAGTTCAGAGTGGTCAGACATGAGCTCAAGTTGTCAGCTACTTTGGCACTGAGAATTGCATGTTTGAACCTCATCAGTAATTACAGTGTCTGTATGCAAATTAAAGACTTGATACCTACCAGTATAACTGCTAAAAATAGGGTTTTTGAAATTTCATCTTTAATAAAATCTCATCTTTTCTCTCCCCTTTTTTCTTTCCACTAAAGGAAAAACAAAGAAGCTCAAGTATTTTACCTAAGGTCTTTTTTTCCTTTCCAAAATAATAGAATGAAAGACATTAGCAGCCAAGAGAATCTCACAGTACCGGAACTTTCTGAAACGAGGTTTTGCATATCTCACTTGGCAGCTGGCAGCGGAATGTGACAAATGAGAATTCTCACTCCAAGCTGCTGGCTGCCAGTCATGAGTTATCTTATTCCTTGCAGTGAGAGCAGACCACAGAAAAACAGGCAAGCAAATAGGTCAGAGATACAAGGAAAAGACTGAAGAAAAAATTAAAAAAAAAAAACCAAAACAAAAACAAAGACACCCAAAAAAAGCCCAAACCAGAAAAACCCAATCAGATGATGAATACAGTGGTACTTGTACTCTCAATGCTTTTTTTAGCATTGAGAATTCTTGTGTCACATTATCACAAGCTTTAATGAAGGTTATGCAAATTTAAAAACATGGTCCTTGCTATGGGCACGTTTTTAATTTGTTCTTCAGTTCATTTGAAGTGTGTCAACTTTTAATTGTTCTTTTAGAGAAACTTATGACTAACTGAAACTGCTTATTATAATGCAAGGCCTACAGCTAAGCCCAAGTGGCACCTATCAGACTGTCTTCTAGTTGTGACATTACTGACTTCACAATATATCCTGGCCAAATAAACACTTTCTGAAACTGAACCACGAACTAAGCTCCCCTCTTCCCTCAAAGGAAGAATTCAAGTGAGGAACAATGTGTCTCTTTCTTATTTTCTCCTGTGCTCAACGCGTCATGTATGCTTTTACTCCAGTATGTTTTCTGCATTGTAACTTACCTACTGTCAAGCTGATTCCCTTCCTTCCCCCCCCCCAGAGAGCCCACTCTTTCCCAGTCTTTTAACCGTTCACAGACCATTGTTTTGTTCTTAGAACTTAAGCACTGACTTCACACACACAAATCCTACTATCTCCATCTCATGAACTGGCAACTGGTAACCAAGAGAGGCTCGATGACATGGCAGTATTTTGAGAAGATCATTTCCTTAATGGAAAACATTTCAAAAAGAGGGAGCTGCTTTCTAAGCAGCCTGGAGAGCTAGACTGAATATCATTTTCTGTATCTTCCTCCATGGCCATAACACCATTCATCCTTTCGCAGGGCCTGCATTTCCTTTTGCAGCCACGGTACCTGCAGAAAGCAGGCTGCCCGGCACCGAGCTTCCCTTGCTGTAGCTTTAAAGCAAACAGGGTTAATGCTCAAAAGGAGGGGGGGCCAAAATGGGGCAGATCTTTTGTAGCTTTTCTTAGGTGCCTGCATTCCTCCCCCCACTGCCCCTCAGTTGAAGCAGAGTCAGTCTGGCTTCAAGTAACTTGAATCCCCTATACTTAATATTTTTTATGCTAGAAATAGGTAGATATTTTTGTGGTTAGTTCCACTGAAGTTAGAAGCAACAGATAAAGAAACAGCTAGCACCACCACCTATTGGCGAAAACAGGTAATTTTAAACTATTAATTTGTATTATATTATGTAAATTTATATTTGTTAATAGTTCCGGTTTCAGTGCAGATACTCTTTATTCAAAAAGCTAGGTAAGTATGCCTAAGACTAAAGTCCAGAAAATAATAGGTAGCTTGCTAAAAAAAAAAAGTACTAAAGCTTTCTATAATCTCTGTGCAACACTAATGAAAGCTGGGAGCAGGATACCATATACACGTGGTTCCTTAGACTTTTTATTTTATTATTTGGGTTTACTTAAAGTTTAGAAATACTTAAAAAAGGTTACTTATTGCCAGAGACTACCACAACTACAATCTCTGAAAGGGATTTATGACTTTTCAGGCATTTCACGACAATATACTGTAACTTCTCAGAATAATGAGATTCTAGAATGTAGAAAAAAAAAACCAGATGACATCCAGTATCATCTTAATATTTTGCAGTTGTAAGGATTCTATTAAGATTTACTCCAATATAATTAAAAAAAAACCAAAGAGAATTGTGTGGCTGATTACTTTGGCCTTCTTAGATTATGGAGCTTGTTTTATGATTATGGAGGATAGTCTGAGTATTAGCCCCTGACATACATAAACATTTTTTTCAGGATTAAAAGAGTATGAGATTTTTTCAGCAACACCATTATCTCCTGCTTATCTGTCTCTCTCCTTACCTAAAGAATGTCTTTAAGACCAGAAACTCTGCAGATTAAGAGACACCCCAGGATGCGTTGATCACTTCAGACACGACATGCCACAGGATAATATGCTATTTAGTTTAACACTAAATTCTGCTCAATGCTATTTATTGAGAACAGGGATTCCTCTGTTATTTCCTAATAGATGAGATATAAGTAAAGAACCTGAACATTTTCAAATAGCGAAGTGAAAAGCTGATTCTGCTCTGGACTGCTATCTGAGGTATAATTTTTGAAGATATTCCTGAATGAGATGGTATAAGAGGTCTCAGAAACGGAACCTTCCAGTAAGAGGAATAATAAAACCTGAGATAGCACACTTACCTAGACATACACTAGGTCAGCAATGTGGTAAGAAATGCTTATAAGTATTGTATTGAAAGATTAGTTCATTTTCTCCATCATTAATAAATAACAACTTCTTTTGAAGCACTTGAAGAAAAAAAATTCTGACTGACAACACTTGCCTAAGATCCAACTGCTTAGAACAAAAAATGCTGTTGCTGATTAAACCCTTGCTGATGTCTAGTGAAGTCTCCGTATGTTTTCCCACATAGACAATTTCTGAGAAAGTCTTGGATAAAGAAACAGAACAAATACTGGAGCCGCTTGTGTTCATTGGCACTAAAAGAGAGGAAGCTTTAAGGCATATTCCTTGGATAACTTTTAACACAGTAGATCAGTTTCCTTTAGAAGAAAGATATTTCAAAGACACAGAGCAAGACAGTGGATATGAAAAGTTTCCAGAAGTTACCAAACTGAATCAGTGTACGAAAAGCAGGCAAGAGCAGAGTCCTTGCTAAGCAGAGTCTTAAATGAAGACATCTCGTTTGGTCCTTGAAAGTGCAAGGCACCTAACACCTTACTACCTTCAACAGAGGATGGAAAGCCATGTGACCATTCCCAATCACATTCTTTCCCATCATGTGTCTGAATACAGACAATTTTATTGCACTGAAAAAGGTTAAAATCCAGGGTTGTGTGGGCATATGGTTGCATCTATTAACTGTGGTATTGGCGCAGTTTAAAACAGCCATTACAGAAGTGTTCAAGTTTTCTTGGACATCATCCATTTGAGAACACCCAGAAGACACAAGCACAGTCTGATGGTCATTATGCATGCAGAAACTGATTTCTGATGACAACTCAGTCACTTATCTTGGGAACTTATGCCCACTGAAAGAAAGAGGATCTTACGAAAGAGCCTAGTTTTAGAGCCCTCCTTCCTCACCTCACCATTTTCATGAAACTATCATTCTTCCTTGGGCCTGAGTGATCATACTCAGTTTAAAGCATGCTGTTCTACAGGCAAAGTTAAGGATTTTTCCCCACACATCATTTTACACGTATCTACAGCAAAATTCCTTTGCTCTTCTGCTGTTCAGCCTCATATCCTGTCAATCCCAATAGGGACATGCAGAAAACTTAATTTCACTGATACGGAGTCATCACTATCAAAACCAACTGCCCCCTCAGAGCAACCTGCTCTTATATCCGCATACAGATAATATTTTCGGAAACACAAACCTCAGCATTCACTACCTCCCCTTTGCAGACTGCACAAACACAACCCCACAACTATGTCTCACATGCAGGTTTATATATCCTAATCAATCAGGTTGATTTTAATTAATCCTAATTGTCCTATTAAGGTTCCTGGCTAACAATAACACAGCAAAAAGGATTCCCTAAGCAGCCTAATTGACTTAATCAGCTCCTTAATAATCCTTCTTCAGGCCTTTAAAATCAACTAACCTCTAGTTCATTTTAATAAGCGTATTGAAGAGGAAGATAAAGCTAACTTCTTGATGCTAGGAGTCAGATTTCATCACTGCAACGAAGAGCACAGCAAGCAATAGATATGTTAGGATCCATAGGTGGAGAAGGACTACATTAGAAAGATGTGACCAGCTTTCCTCCAGGCACATGTAAGGAAAGGAGGAATTTTGCAGAGCTCTAGCGGCATTTTCCCCACAGGGAAACACGGGACTGTAATCTTAGACTACAATTAGTTGTTGATGAGTCTTCAAAGGCTAATTGAAGGTACTGTAGGTACTAATATAGTCATGAATTGAAAATACCCAAGTTAAGCTAATGTGTGAAAAACTAGCAAGCAACTTTTACAGTGTTTTTAGTGCTGAATTTCCAGCAGCATATATGTTTAAACTATGCATAGAGATTTACAAGGTGGTGGGAGGAAGCAAGCTAAGTGCATATGATTTGGCTCTGTCAGTTACTTGTATCCTACTTCGCACTAACCAAAAAGCTTACTTTTTCAATATTTTTGTGTGTGCTAAAGTCATGTAAGCTTTCAAGAACTCTAGCTGTGCAGCTTATTCATCACACATTTTCCCTCATTACTCTTATTTGTCTAGCAGTAGGAGTATTCCTGGCACTTGACAGACAAATGACATGATACGTTCCTGACCTAAGAATTTTGTCAGCTGGGGCTTTAGGTCAAGATTTTTCACAACCGTTAAGTGTTTAAAAATACATGTGAATCTCAACAGGATTTTCAGAATTACCCTAATGTTTTGGGTTTTGTTTTTTGCCTTTTTTTGTTGTTGTAAGTTTTATAAAGCATTCTAAATCAGCTAAGTACATGTAGATATAGGCCCTCCACTGGTTCTATATTTGCATATAATACATGTAAATAGGGCTTTATATTCACTCATCATTTCACTAAAGACAGCAAGATCAGCACAGCGTTAGTATGTGTGAATCAAAATGAAGGATCTTAATCAGGATTATGGTGGCACAAAGTTTTACTACTTATGCTAGTGAATATTTATTCATATAAGTATTCATTAGTCCCTTAAGGACTTGCAAATTAGCTATATGTTGAAGGTCTACAAGTGCATGCCAAAGCAGCAAAAGGCCAATTGCAAAAGCAATGGGTACTATTTTCTTTTGGCCTTCTGATTTATTTAACATTTTAAGTTATATAAACTAGGTAGCATGAGATGAAGTAACAAAACAAATTAAATGCAGCATTGCTTTTCTTATTCATCCTAGAAGATCAGAGCATCTTGATGAAACCAGGTTTGGTCCAACTCAGATCATGCAGACTGATGCCTTTCCTACAGGCTGCTCAAAGTGCTCTCTGCAAAGACTTATATGAAAGCTAAGTGCATCCTGAAAAAGCAGAATTTGGAATGAAAAAAAAAAATACATCCAGCCTGCTTCTATCCACAAGACCTTCAGCTGATGTTAGCTTCTCCTCTTTCTTAGTGAGAGCAAGATGATGCTTGAGGTACCAACAGACGCCACTGACAATTCCAAAATGGGCCAAGTGGATCGCTTAGCCAGTATTTCCCACGTAATCTTCAGAACCAGCAATATGCTTGCTCAGGGTGTGGGTATACTTCTCAGCAGGAGTCATAATGGTAAATAGATAGCAACATGCCATTTGTAAGAGACCCTAGTTACACAAGGGGCCTATTCTCCTGCTTTGAAATCCCTGATTTCAGAAGATGATATGATTCTGTCCTCTTCATGACATTTTATTCCCTGAAATGAAAGCTAGAGGATGTGTGAGGTAGTATAAAGATACTCTAGTCAGTTAGAGAGCAGTTTCCTTTAGAATAGGTACAAGCTTCAAAACTGAAAGTGCTGATCGTTCAAAAGTTAGTTTTCCAACAGTTTTATTGAGTTGTTTCAGTGACTTAATCTAGTTTTACTATGAGCATTATAAATTAAGAAGTTCTAGTAGATGTCAAGAAGCCTCTTCTCTACCTTGATTATCACACTCAAGGAATATGCAAGAGAGTAAGAAATGCTCTGAGTCAGAGAAATCATCTACCTAGCCCAGGAGTCTGTCTTGGATACAAACATAGAAGACAACCAGCAGGAATAATCCTGTCCAGTCCCTTTAATATCCATTTATACATGTTGACCATAAACCTAGTTTGTTTTTTGAACTTGCTGATGCCTCTGTGACCTCCTGGAACAGCAAGTTCCGGAAGTCAGAACCACTAACCCTACCTATCACTTTGTCAACCGCACACAGATTGTTAAACAGTCTTTCTCAGGAAGCCCGACTATGCCTTAGGTGCATGGAAGGGAGAGGAGTAGCTGGATACACACGTAAAAGCTGCATTTTAAAATATTTAAACAGAGAATCAGATTTTGAGGGTGTGCTGAAGTTTCATGGCACTGCTAGAACTTCAAGAGCACAAAAGCCAGCCAGGCTAAATGATGTATTCCCTTAACTAAAGAATACCATGTTATTTTTGTTACCCATAAAGGTAACCAGCTAAAATTTGAGAATTTTTTTCAGGCAGTTAACAAAAGTACTGACATAAATTGAGATCAAATTTGAAGTTAAACACAAGTCCATCACTCAAAGATGATGATACTCACACATAAGTATTAAAGATATAGAAAAATAGAAGTAATTCGGCTGTTACAAGTATGTACTATGTAACTGGAGTTACCACAAGCGAAAAGTCGTTCCATAGAAGATCTCAGAACAGCACGTCAAATAAACATCCAAGAACAGCATGGGATTTCTTCCATAAATAGCTGAGTTCTCTACAAATGACAGAGATCTTCTGTAAAGGTGAACTGATGGAAAGAATTTGATCTTGGATATTTCCATTTGGAATTAGAAGAGCTTGTTTTAAAGCCGGGGGATGGGCAGATATCTGTCTGAGAGTCCTCACTTAGTGAGGAAAATACAAAAACCAAAAAAAGAGACAACAAAAATCTGTATTTCAATTATTTGTCCAAATGACAAGTTTCTTTTGGGTCTTGCAAACAGAAGAAATAATGTTTTCTTTGTGCCCCAAATCAGAGAGGGAATAAAAGCTACTTTTTCAATAAAGACAATATTATAGAAGTAAAAACAAAACTAAGAGACCCACACAACAGGAAAACCCAAATCACAGTCCTTGTGCAGTCTATTCCAGCAGACTGTGCTAGGCAACACCAGTCAGATTTCAGAAGAATTACAACTAGTGTCCACCAACAGTGCAACATTCAAATTAAAATATTATGGTGTTCCTGTTATTGCAATGATGTTTCTTCAAAAGGAGACCTAACTATGTTATGCCTTAAAGGGTAGTCTTTTAGCACCTAAGTCAACAATAAAATTCTCATCGATTTCAGGAAAAACAGAGTTGTCAAAGCTATTGAAACCCCTGAAGTCATGTATTATAGGGGCATTTGAACAAAGTAAGTTCTCCAGGAGAAAAAGTGTAACGAATTGCCCAACAAAAAATAAATCCCAAACACCAACCCCAAAAATACAAATGGTTTCTGTATCTGTCTGCTTACACCTCACAACCACATTCTTGACACTTTGATCAAGTAAACTACAGATATCTTGGTATTTGCCTATATGCTACCATCCTGAACTAGCAACAGCTACTTCAAACTAGCCTCATATTGGGAATAATCACTTTATTACGGTTCAAACCTATATTATGAAGGACCCAGTGAAATTTAAATATTATTTGTCCTTCTGCTGTACATTTGAGAGAAACATCTCAGTATAAGCATTTTGAAAGTATTTAATCTTAATCTTTCAAGCTCACTTTGATAATTATTTCAAACTGATATGACAGTATGATGAATTCCTCTATAAAACACAGAAGAAAATGACACTGTGTTTAGACTTCGAATAGACATATAAATTATTGAACTGCTGATTAACATAAATATTTTGGATGTGGTAACAGTCAATTTGCATATGTACCCCTTCTAATATTTTTTTAAAAGTTAAGACACTTCACATTTAATTAGGAGCAAGATCATAAAAATAGAATTCAGAAATCTGAAGCTGATTGCTTTTTAAACCCTCTATTCTGTCATTTTGCAAGACTCATTTAATGGAAATAATATATTTCCAGGCTCAGGGTCAATTTCAGTGTGCTTACTGTGTATTAATAGCCCAAAGAAATTCAGCATTAAGTTGCTGTTGAAATGAAACTCCTGTAAGTCTGCTACCATTCTTCCATTCAATAAAGGTCAAGCTGTTAGTTGACTGTCATTAGGCATAGTCTCTTGACTGCTTAAAGGTTATATAAATATTAAAGTTTATGAAGTCAGCTAGGAAACTTTTTTTCAAATATCTTGCCACATTATTTTTATCTTTTCCCAGGAACAATTATACATCATTCAAGAGAGTGATGTGCATTTCTTTTGAGACAAATACCTGCTTTTTCCAAAAATCACACTGAGCAAATAAAAGGATAAAAATCTTAGCTAAAAGTGATGGTTCATATGCTTATTAAAAACCCAAAGCCACCCTATGGCTTTATTTCATTTATCCAGACTCTGAACAGTGTGGCTTTCATTATTAGGTTACAATAGATCAAGATTTACATTCACACTAATGTTGCCCTCATTTCCATTTATATTAAACTGGTATTTGTTTTTTAAAGGAGGCACATGAATGAACAGAAACTTGCCCAATCTCTGTTTGTTCAGCTTGTAACTTGCACAATAGCAAATTCAATCTTGTTAAGAAGCTTATTCTTCCATTGTAGAAGTTACTTGAATTGCAAGAAAGTTTGAATCTGCATAGGCTACGTGTTTATGTCAAAGGAAAAAACAAATTAGGGAAAGAGAGTTTTGACTTGCGCTAATAAATTGCATATAACTGGCTCATTTCAAATATCCTTTGCCCATTTTATTACCGAGCTAGGAGAAATGCCTTCATTTCACAATAGCAAATGGAAGTTCCTCTGACAACACCATAGGAGTAATTACAAAATCACATTTCCCCTCCCCTCTACCAATTGCTAGGGGAATTTGTCACCTGAACATCTGTCCTTGCCCACTGATAGGGAAGTAAGTAGAAGTACTCCTGGTGTGATCCTCTGGCCACAAGCAATTAATGAAAAGGCTATCACTGACCTTAATGGTTCACCTGAATTTTATTCCTATCCTGGCCACCCACTAGCTCTATATTGTCCTTAGCAAACTGTTCGTACTCTCTTTGCTTTCAATTTCCCTGTTCATAAAATCAGAGAAATAAAGTAGGTCTCTCTCATAAGGATANGGATACAGGGAGTCTTGTTTCTGCAAGAGTTCTAAGCCTCAACTTTCAGTAACATTACCTGAACAAAGTTATGGGACTAAAACACCTGCTGAAACAAGTTCAGTATCTTGTAACCACACCGATCTTCTTGAACTCAGATTCCAGGGGAAAAAAAGCAAGCTTCTGTTTATTTGTTCTATTTTCCTCAGTAATGAGGAAAAAAAAGAAAAAAACAACCACGTTCTTCAGTGCTGCTCGCTTATTTCAGAGCGAAACAAAAAGGAGCATTCAGTTATGTGACTAATCAGAACGTGTACTATTATTGGATGTGCCACATGACATTTTTTCCTTTTCTTTTGCAACTCCTTAAAAATATTAAAAAAAAGTGTTATTCAAGCTTCTAGTCACTTCCCATTTTCTATGTTTTGTTG
>VYZM01005607.1:22448-59764 GCA_013398915.1 Dromas ardeola | reverse complement strand
AATATGATAGCAAACAGCTAGAGAAAGCAAACAAGAAATATTTCTGACATTATTTTTGTTTTTGTTTTTGTTTTTTTTAAATAGTTTATTAATAACGGTTGCTATTCTCTCATTGAAAGGGATGTAGGCTATCTATAACTGTCAGTTACATATTCCTCAACAAGATGAGAACAGTCATTTTCTAATGAAATAAGGAGTATTTAGACTGTCCCAGTGAGGCTAAAAATGAGTTATCATATGTTAAAGTGAAAGTAAATACATAAATGCTTTCCTGTGCCCAAGAGCACCACTGAGAATTGGAGAGCTAGATCATTAATTTCGGTGAATAAAGAATATTCTAAATATTTTACTAAAGGAGTTTTATAAAGATTCAGGGGTCATTAGGACAGAAAGTTATCTTTCCCTCCTAGAAAGCTGACACTTTGGAACTTTTATGGAAATTACTATCTGAAAAAAGATATGACTAGATGTAAAAATAAAGCATTTGCTTAACCATTAACTGTATCTTGCAGACAACTCAGCAGAATGGTCACACTTTCTCTTGCTCTCGTATGCAAATATTCCAATATAAATATATAGGAATTACAGTTCACTGATATCAAATTCACATTACGTATCAGCTAAGATCTCTGCAGTTTAACCTTCTACACTAATGCCGAAGAATGGGTGAAGTAAAACATGTCCAGCTGAAGCCCTGGATCTACAACCTGATCTGATGTTTGCCCTCCTACTTTGGTATTCACTTCCAAAAATCAATCTCAGTCTATGATTACTTCTTCCAAAAATTGGTTCATGTAACAAAAATCAGGAGGAACAACAGACCTTAAGGACATACTGTATCGTCTGCCTCATAGCCATTGTCAATGGTCTTTTCTGCAGATTTGTATTTACAGCCACAAATAGAAAATCACATGGTAAAGATAAGAGAGAGCTGGATCAACCTTCAAGAAGCTCAGCAATATATTGGAAGGACTCTTTCCAGTGAGCCGTACTAATGCTCTTGCATGCTGTGATACTACCAATAGTTCTTTTATATAATTAGACTTTTAAGTTCCATGAATTAAAAATAAAGTTGTGGTGCTTCTGAACTACAATTTTTCTTAAGCTTTTGTAAACAGAGGGGCATAGAGCATGCTTGAGATTAAGGGTAGGAGGGAAAACACCTTTCTAGAGTAACTGAGAGGGTACCAACTTGGTATAGCTTATTTCCCTTAACAGAAATAGTCTGACCACAATAATTAGGTACAGTTACTAATGAAGGCCATTCACTATTCTACATTATAAACATAAGACATTTTAGGAAGTGCCAGACTATCGGTTTTACCAAGATCTTACTATTTCACATCCAAAGAAAATATTGCTCCCTATTTAGATGGCAAGCATCTAGATTTTCCCCTATTTCAGTAGTAGAATACAGTGTGTCATGAAGAAATATCTCAGCCCCATTACTTAACTGAATTTTAGTCAATTGTCTTGTATTTTACAACTTAACTCCAGCTCCTCAAATATATTTTTACATCTGATACTGATTTCGAGCACAGCAACTGCTTCTAATATTTCCCTTCCCTCACAGCTCCGATATTTTTAGGTAATTAATACATCCCTCATTGCAATATTTAGTCATCTTTGCTCCTAGATCTAGGAAGTAACTGCAGAGAGGTAGGCCCAATTTAGTATTCCGTGCTATGTTCAGTGCTAAATATTTATTTCATATTATTGTGATGCTATTTAGCATTTATACCATGCACATTCATTAATTATGTGAGAAAAAGTAGGAATATACCAAACTCTTGTTACCCCGTTACTGAAAACTGGCCTTATATTTAAGATCCTTCAGGACCTCTAGCAATAGAGTAAAATAAAAAGGCAAGTCAGCTGTAAAGCTGCAAACATAGACTGCAATAAAAAGCAATTGAATTGTAATCCTTAAACATCACTTTTAATATACTGCCAAACACTGGGTTAATTATCAAAGTTATTATGCACCACACACCTTTCAAAGATACAAAAATAATTGAATTTTCCTGTGGAATATCAGCACCAAGAATATCATCACTAGATCTTGAAAAAGAAAATTAAGTATTTAAATGCACAAGACCAACATGCTCAGACAGACAACAAAAGAGTTTATTGAAAAAAGCATTATAACATTTTGATGTTTCATTTTCAAGCCTACTATATTTAATAAGAAAAATCCATTGCAAGATACAGGCTGTGAAGCAACGTAACAAATTAATGGCTATATAATAGGCCTGAAGGGGGAAACACGAGTTGTAACAACATTTTAAGCAGCAGCAACTCTCCATGAAATCTTTCCTAAATACGTGAGCTCACTGCAAGGAAGAAACCCTTACACAGTACAGTTAACTTACAAACTGAAGTGATCATGATGATTAAAACCAACTGAAATTAAATTTTGATTTCAAGTATTTATTCATGACTGATTTTTTTCCCTGTAATTTTTCTAACTGTTGTAACAGTATTTTTTTTGCCTCCCAATTTCGTACTCTTTTTTATGTTTTAGTTAAGGCAAAGTTCATTCTAACAATACATAATCCCTTTCAGGTAAAAGGCATTAATCTTTGGACAGGCCAAATATTTAGATTAATAATTTACTGCATCAAAGTTACAAACTATATTAGGTTGAAGAAGCAGAAGAACCGATTCCACTAGCTTTCATTTCCATTAAATTATCATTGTTTTGAGTGCAATACAAACACAAACCAATTTCTAAAATCAGGAGTTGTTTGTCTCTATAAATCTGCTGGATTAACCTGGTGGTATATTTCCTATCACTGGTTTTTGGTTTTTTTTTGGCTTTAGGAGGGTTTGTTTGTTTGTTTTCCTGTTAACAGCATTTGCAATGATTGATATTGGGCTATTTGAAATAATGAATTACAGTACAAGTAAAGTTAAACTGTACATAATATAACTAGGGTTAATCCTGGATCTATAACCTGCATCTTCAGAAGGTACACAGATACCTCAGTTCTATTATGGAGAAACCAGAACTAAGCATGTTTAGAACTAAGCATGTTAATTTCTGAATCTGGAAGACTTCATTGACTCCCGATGACATTTAACCATGTCTTTTTCAAGCGGTTTAATGAATAGTACAGACTGAAAAGTTTATGATCTATTATCTCCTTCCAAAATGAATCACCTGTTTATTACAACAGTACTTAACGGTTAGGGGAAAAATCGTGAACTTTTTAATATTGAACTGAACTTTCTAGAACTACACCACCATCTTAAAGAATGAAACCTTTACACAAACATTCAGATCCATATAGACTTTGGACATTTCCGTCTCTCGGAGGAGACGGAATAGCTCAGTAGAAATATGTTCTGATGGCTGAAAACTCATAGGGAGGTTTTTTTGTTTTTTTTTTTCTAAGGACTATTTAGTAGATTGAGTCTGTATCTACCATGCATTTGGTACTCCTGGTAAGTTCCCACGTGGATCCTCCTAGTGCCTAAAAGGAAAGTCTTTATAGGAGATAACTAATCAGCTTCAGATGTTTTCACATAGCAAATTAATGTGGGTGGTTAGCACACCGTAAATTCAATGTCACTTATTAATCCCATTTATAGATAAACCTTAATTAAGTGTTGTCACTTATTTTATACTATGAAGTAGCTGGCACATTGAAATGGGTGCAAAAATTACTGTTGATTCACACTTGTCATATCTAAGATATTCGGACCATATTTACTCAGTTTGTAGTAAAAGAACTTTTATTCTCAAAGTTGCCAGCGTTAAAAATTCAAATAAAACCATGGAAGTTAATCTCACTGCTTTTTTGCTTGTTTTCGCTTGCCCATAATGAAAGTAGAAGTGATTCTTTTACTGGAACCTTTATTAGGAAAAGTGCCCATAGAGAACCCAGCTCACACACAGTGCTGTCATCCCTGCTGTGGGACAATCACAATTAAAAACTAGCAGATACTTGTTTCTTATCAAAATGCACACTTAGAACTTAACTATATGCAGGCAGCAGTAAAAATTAGCCAGTTTTAAGTGCAATTTTTCTCCTAAAAGCAAAGTTATGAACTTTTTCATACCATATTTTCAAAAGCATAACGCTAATGGAAGAATATGACACTTGTTATAAAAACATTCCTGATTAAGAGAGAACTGCTGCAGTCAGTGATTTGCAGTGATTTATTTGTTGATATGGAGTATTAAAAACTTCTAGAACTCATTTAGTGTACTGCAGGTGACATGCGATTGAATATTAGCGTAGGACCACAGCTCCCAGAAGGTTTAATCGATACATTTTTATGTTTTCTTATCATATCCACCTTGCTTTATTTCCTCTGAGCATGCTCTGAACATACGGGGGTAAATGTTTTATATTCAAGCAAATATGGAGAACTGGTGAACCTAATTACTTCAATTCTCATCATTTGATTTGTCATCTGTGATGCAAAGCACATTGTAGCAAATTATATTAAGGAAACTATTAACAATAGCCACCTGCATTGCCTTCCAATAAGTTTTTTTTTTTTTTTTAATAGTTTTCCCTAGAGAGTCTGGAGAATTTTTCTATGGCACAGGATTACAAAAGTCTATCTGAAAGGCTTACACACAAAAAAAGAACCCAAGCCCAAACAAAACAAAAACCCTACCGAAACAAAACCCTACCAAAACAAAACCGCCCCAAAACTACACAAACCACACCTGACAAGGTGAGGGAGAAATGACAAGTCTTACCTAGCAATACTGTGTTATTTTTGCCATTGTTTAAAATATCTGTTTTGCTTTAATTAAATGCACTGAAATGTCATCTAAATTAAATGCAATTTAACTGAAAAATTAACAAAGATTACTTTGAAGATCAGTTGGGAACAATGAGTTGATATAAAGAATGTATGACAACACAATACTTACTACAAGTTATGTTATTGTCTTGCTTTCTAAAAATAATTTATACTTCTATGACCTTTACTTGTGATAGTATTTTTATTCATTTTTACTATTCATTTTTATCCACAAAAATTTGTGATTTAAAGCTTTTAAGTTTTGTGATTTATAACAGCCTTTAAGTTTTATTTGTATTGAAGAAGAATACAGGCAAGGCTACATTCTTAAGTTATAAGGTAACTGGTAGAATGCAATTTTTTTACCAACTCACTAAAACTTCCAAATTGAAATTGAAAATATATAATAATTAGATAAAAGCATTACATTAATCTTTAAAATGCTAAAATACAGCATGACTGCGTCGTAGACAATCAGTTCCAAAGAGGTACGTGAGCATACCAATAAGACCAACATTTTCCAATGATCCCTCCAGCGTCACAAATACTTTTTTAAGGAGCAAATAGATTTGGGACATAATTATGGTGAATAACCACATTCATCATTTATGTGACTGAAGGATAATTCCAAGTACAAGCCATCCATATTTTCCCCTCTGTCTTCCACTTCTTTTTCCCAGAAATCATAGCGTTTGTACGTAATCAGTAATTTGACATAAGCGTCAAATTCAAAAGAAAAGCTCATTTTCACATCTGCTATTTCTGTGAAGTTGAAGTGAACACCTTACAAGCGTACGTACTACGTATCAGATAGATCTGCAGAATGTTTCTGTCTGTTCAAATCACTGCCTATAGGACCTGACCACTTCTGTTGTTTTAGTATGAAGACTGGCCATCTAATCTACAGGTGTATTCAGGAGGATTTTAAACATTTCACGATTACATTTGGTGAATGGCAAAAGAGAAATCTTTTTAACCTCTTGCAGGAAAAGACTACAATGAGTGTACATTAATAGCAGCAATTAAGAAGGATACATAAGGAAAATGGAAAAGTAATGTTAAATGACAAGGGATTTTTGTTGTTGCTCTTAACAGTCAGTTTGGTAACAGTTTCTATATGTAATAAATGCAACACATTCCATTTACAACAAGAAATTAGTAGAAACATTTTCTTTCCCTCCACACACAAGTAGAACCCAAAAAATAGCAGTTTCTCCTACTTGCATATTATGATACCAAATTTTATTGTGTTATAATCCAACTACTGAATCTACTGCCCTTGTCTTGAATTATTTTGCAGTCATCCAGTCAAACATACAAATACGCCCAATTCTTTTGCCCGATTGATATTGAAGCAAAAGGGATCAGCAACATAACCATAAAACTTTCTATATATAGAGCTAGCTCTGCAGATTACTATATTACTAGCAAGTTGAAAACAGGTGTAGTCCTTAGTTATGAGGTTCACATGTTACAGCATTTCAGGTTTTTTCCACCAGATGGCAGGTGCAAGTTTTGATTTCCATATACAAATCTGTTATAGCAAATTATACTAGTACTACAGTTCTTATAAGTGTCATCTTGAGTCATTTACACAAAAAGTTTTGATTCACTCAGAGGTAGGTCACTGTAATGTTTTGGCTTCTGGATTAGTGGTAACTCAAATTTCAAAATTTAAAATGCATCAACTAAAAGCTTAAGTATGCCAAACCATTCAGATTACATTGTTTTTGAAAAATAAGATCGAGGAGGAAAACAAATATATACCTGGAAACTATATATTTCTGCACTGAGCAATTTTAAATACAGCAAGATGATAGGAACACACTGCAAGTCTTTTCCTCTATTACAGTTGCTCACTTTAGAACTGTACCAGCTCTCCCAAGCTCACTCTTCCTTTTTATAATTGTTCTACACCCCTAATACAATTATTTATGTTAGGAACAAAGTCATCACAGGGAAATGCTCCGAAAATACCCATTCCTCCTGGTTTAAACGAAATTAGAATTTGAATAAAACAAACCAGAAAACTTGTTTTTGCAAAGTCCAGGGTCTCAACCATGTAAAAATTAGCTTTCCGTGCCCACATGAAATGACACTGAAAACAAGAGTTTTAACTTCTCTCTCTTCAAAATAGAAAGACCTTCTGGATCAAACAGCTCAAAGAGCATTCTCATAGCACATCAACGTCAACATTTTAGTTTTCGGTCTCCCACTTACCATGCTGTAGTTCAACCCAAAGAGCAGACTCAGAACAGAAGATCCATACGCTCCTCGATGAAACTACACTAGGAGTATATCTAATGCGCTCTAGCCACTAACAGGCAGCCAGCCTACAACCAGCGTGAACTAAACTTCCTGAGACACTTGTAGAGTGGCTGTTGGCTCATCAGTACCAGCTGCTTCACTCAACAGCTCTGCCTCATTTGTGCACAGCCCTAAGCAATTAACTTCTAGATACTGAAGTAAGTCACAGGTTTTGCAGTTTAGCAATCATTACCAATTGTGCTACCCACATTCAAGCAGCCTAAAAAAACCCTAATACTTAGCCTTCCCCAAATAGAAAATAAATGTTCATAACAAAAATATCAAGGTTATGCTGAAACAAAGAGTATTTCTTGTTGCAGTTGGGCATCTAAATTATGGTAGCTTGGTCAGTTTTACGGAATTTTATATCAATTCTCTACAGCCTTTCAATCTTTGGCCTTTATCTTCTCTATTCTACTACTGAAATGTTTCAAAAAGAAAATTTTAGAATGGAAAATTACCAGACTGCTGAACTCTCAACCAAGTTCAGCAAGCTAAATTAATTAGATTCTAGACACAAAACATTATCTGGAAACTGAATGATGATACTTACTAGAATTAAACATATTTTTTAAATAGATCTAAGCTATATCTAATTAGAATTAAACATATTTTTAAAACAGACCTAAGCTATATCTAATGTGGAACAGAAATCCCCGTGCAACAGAATTTAAAAATACCTTTTAGATTTTTATGCTGTTTTATGATATAAGGTATGTATTTGATAGTTTTATACATGTTAATTTGTTCCTAACTACATCTCTCCTCCTAGAGCTCTACCTTGCCTTGAACTTTATCAAAAAAGTAACATTACCTTAAAGGTGGTCTTCATCTGGCTAGGGTTAACTAAACAATTAACATTTAAGACCAGTTTATCTTTGAAACCATATTTTACCATGACATAGTATTTACATGAGCTATATAAAGTACCTTTAAAAATATGCTATAGATTAAATACATAACAGGATATTTCATAATTTCAAGACAAATAATAATGTTACAGGTTTCTGAATTGTAACAAAATATTGCTGACCCTCGTTTGTTTCCTTTCTTAAACAAAAATCAGCAGAACATTACATATGTTATTTAAAGCTCTTCTTTTCAGCTGGAGCATGGGCTGAGTTAGTCTGACTAAGCTGCCACACAATAAGCATCTTTTTCTATAAAGCAAGGCAATCATATTTTTTTTCATTGTCACTGCTTCTTTTTCAAAAAACCTCACGTTTTATAGGTCAGATTCTGTGGAAAAAAAAAAATTCAAACCCCACTAAAAAGGGAAAATTTCTATATATATATTTAGCACTCTGTTGATGCCTGTCATAGTGATGTTTCCTTGAAGCCTTGTTTACCCCCTAAATCTAATCTAAATTGGTATGTATCTATAATCAAAAGAATAAAGAATAAGCACAAAATTACTGAAAGAAAAAGGTGTGTCTTTCCTAAAACACCACAGTTGCATACCTCAGTGGCCAAATGTGCAATTCTGTGCCTGTTAAGTACATGGACTAAACTGCTGCTTTGATACTCTCATTCCCAAAGTAGAATGACAAAGGAATCCATATCGCTGAGCGTTAGTACTCTGGTAACAGTGTGAGTCACAATCCCTCCTATCCCCATGTAGGAAGAAAAAGTCATACTACCTCAATATTAAATAAATAGAGGAATGTTCCCACTTGCTACTCTTTTTATGAAGAAAAAAATGACAACATAATCCACAAATTCTTTAATATCTCATTTCATACTCATAAAGTAACCACAACCTAGGCTGACCTGGAGTAACTTTAAAAAAAAGAAGTTCTAGTAAGTTATATTGAAGTCTTTCAATTCTCTTGATAAATAATGAAACACCTTGAAATGAGAACACAGTTTGAATTTTATTCATTTATTTGGTACATAATTGGCACCTTCAAACACAAACCTCATCCCTGCTACAAAAAGTTAACCATCTGAGCTAGGCAACAGCTTCAACAGCTGCCAAATGAGATGGTCCAATCTCAAAATTAAGAAAATATATCAATAACTGCATGTATTATAATCACACCTACATCTGACTGTGGTGAAATAAAGCTGAAGAAGGAACTGGCAGAAAGGCATGACTGGTCTTTTGCCAGGCTTCGTTCCCAGCAAAGTCAAAAGTGAGAGAAAGCAGTCAGGAAGATGGACTCCTGCAATGAAATACAGGCAGCAAGAAGAAATGGGAGCTGAGGGGCA
Organism: Dromas ardeola; assembly: GCA_013398915.1. Classification (NCBI taxonomy): domain Eukaryota; kingdom Metazoa; phylum Chordata; class Aves; order Charadriiformes; family Dromadidae; genus Dromas; species Dromas ardeola. The sequence continues at coordinate 50,482 of VYZM01005607.1, read as the reverse complement.
AGGAAGGCAAAATGTTGCAATTTTAAGATAAGGACAAATAGATCAATTTCAAACCAAAAGGGAACAAGCATCAAGGTCTGAAAATTTTGATTGGAACAGAGCATCTCCCTTGAATTGCTATTGTCCTGCTTTACATCTGCAGCCTAATGTCTGCCATTTCCGTGCAGCTGTGCAGTGCAAAGGGTGAACGTAACAAGCTTTTCTCTAAACAGAGGGGATCAAGGTCCTTCTGCTACTCTCAGCTCCAGAATATAGTGATAGCTCTGGCTCGGATGAATAGGAAAGCATGGGAACTAAGAGGACTGTGTGTGGTTCTGGTACCTGAATTCCTGCTCAGTAGCTGCTATTTGGGGCTAGGCGACGCAGCTGGCTTTTTAACAAGGCTGCAACAAATTTAAAAATTATGGTTCAGCTTTTGTGTTTAAGAGAAAGCCACATTCCTAATAAAGGAATCAGTCACATAGGAAGCTCTGGTAGGATTAGAGTTGAGGTGATAATGAAAATAGAATTAAAAACTGTAGTATTACAATGATACTTTGTTAAGTCCGGAAAGCAGGCCTGTTTGAATCAAAGAGAATATATTTTATTTAAAGAAATGCTCGTAGGGATTTTTCAAAGGCGCTGAAAGAAAACAGCTTTCTCTTTCAGTTTTAAATAATGCAGTTTAGGAGATAGGCATTTTTTTATCAAAAAGAATAAAAATGTATTTTTTATAAGAGATTTTTATTTTCTTTTTTATTTAGAAATTGTTTCTGTAAACGCGTCTCACTACAGATTGCAGCCAAATCTGATGAAACTGTTTGCCAGGTCCAGCAACAGCCACACTACTTTTTGTATTGATCAGATCTGGAATTTAATGCCTTTAATCATTGTTGCAGAAAAAGCTGTTGGCACACAAGGTACCTGCACAGTTTCCACTTTTTATTAGCCAGCTTGTACTTTTTAATCTTAAAGAACTAATTACAGCCAGTATAACACTTCTGTTTGCTCTGGCTAGTGACAAGATTTTGGTTGGTTGCAATGGACAAGTGTCAAGGAAAGTAAGAACATTTAGTACCAGTTGCATGGTCTATGTGTTAAGTCACACAGATTGAAGTCCAGGCATTTTGAAATCATATCACTGCTCTGTCTGCCAAAACCAAACCAGCCTCACCCTGTGGAAGCAATCACAAAGCAGCACACTGCAACCTCAAAATGACACAGTAGGGAGGGTTCACCAGCAAGCTGAAGAGATTCTGAGAATTGCACCCTGAAAATTCAGCTTTAAGTCAATAATGGGTAGCAGCTGCATCAGCTGCGCTAAGAAGAACAAAGGTATAGTTAATGATGAAACATCTGACTTTTTCAAACTAGATATTTCACATCTCTGAGAAGAACATGATGAGACAGAGAGATATTGGAAAGCACAAGTCAAGGAAGGTGGGTGACTCTCTCATCTGGATCTACAGAAGACACAACCATTTAGTAATGAATAAGTTGTATTGTTCACTGGTTTAAAGTGGATATTTGCTAGTGTAGCAAAGAGAATGCAAGAGTTACCTTCAGTTTTGAAGTCTGCAAAAAACTGAAAACAAGGAATTGAGTGGGAAAGTAAACACTGCTGAATAAGTTAAAGACAGAAAAACCTACTTTTCCATGTTTTTTCTAAACCATCCGAAGTAGAAGACTCTGTTGCTTGATTTCTGTATCAGTCACTCATAGACACTTTCACAATACAAATTGTCCTGGTTTGAGGTAAAACAGAACCAATTTTCTGATTTGTAATTTTACTTTTTAGCTGGGCCTCTTCTAACTGACTAAAGTCTGAAATTACCAGCATATCGTTCAGAAACTGTTCACTCTCAGAGTGATAAGACCTGATTATACCAAGGAACGGTACGCACAGAGGCTCTTGCTTATACTTATTGCTATAACAACCAAGGTCAGCTCACTTCGCTGTTTGCCCCGTTAGAGGGTTGGAAGCGGAGAAGCGTAGAGGGGTCACACCTATAGGGAGGAACGGACAGGACAGGTGACCCAAAACTGACCAACAGGGTGTTCCATCCCATCAGCATCACGCTCAGTATAAAAGCTAAGGGATCAAAGGGACAAGGGGGCTCTGGCTCGCGTTTTCTTCAATGGCCGACGTCTGAGGAGGACCCTGTCTGTTCGTCTGCCTTCGATCGTGATCTGAGCACTCCTGACGCTAGTTCCGGAATTCAGCTCCTGTCTGTCGCTGACTCCAGTCTGGGACTTTCCCTGTGTCTGCTGATGACGTGATCGTCATCCTGGGAGCTGGATACGGTTTTGTATATATTGTATACTTCTTTTTTAATTTTCTTATTATTTCTTATTTCCTTATTTATTATTATTTTCATTAAAGTAGTTTAGTTCTTTTTCTAAACTCGTAAATCTCTTTATCTCTTCGTCTCCTCTCTGAGGAGAGGGGGGGGGAGGGCCATCTGTCGTTCTGATTGGCCAATCCAGCCAAAACCACAACACAAATTAAAAAGATATTATCATAAACTAATACTAGAGGCCAAGAAAAAAAACATGAAGTTGGAGAGACAAAATATTTTTCCTAAGTGATACTGATGGCAAGCAACATACTCTCCCGGCCATGTAACATATACTGAAGAAAGTTACAGTGCCTTTCTTCTGTCAGTATAATACAAAACAATTAGTCTGGTAATATCCATAAAAATAAAGCCACCATAGCTAGTTATCGTTGAAGTTAACTTAGGTGTAATAACAGTATTGTAAATCTTAAGGAACACAATGAATATAAGCGACTGTCTCTCTTAAGTGCTACAAGTACAGTTCAGAAGATGAAGAAAACCAACACTAAAACATATAAAACTTATTCTTTTGCAGGCTTTTGGTACAAGTTTTTGATCCAAAATGAGCATTTGGGCATCTTTTTTCTGAATCATAATCAGATCATAATGATCATAAATCAGAGGGAAGTGCTACTTTGAAAGAATCTGCCTCAAGTTAAGATTTTATATTTATAAAATAGTAATCTGTACTCTTCTCTATACAACTGGAAACAATATTCATTGAGTTTCACTAGGCTGAAACTTAACCTCATATGGATTGAAACAAAATATATAACATTACATTTTATTTTGGAATACAGAAAAGTACTAAGGAAAATTCATGAGTAATCAGTAAGCCAAAGGATCGACATTAATAAGAATAAATGCAAAAAATCCCATAATTTAACCTATAACAATTGAATGCTTTGTTAATCAGTGACTTTTGTTACAAGGACAAAGGAAAATGAGCGCATCCTCCCAAACTAAGACCTCTATTCAGACTGCAGACAACCCAATTCTTAAAAGCCATCTGAATCTGTGAATTTGATTTCAGTACTCTCTAGAAAAGCACACTGTACAATCTGTTATGCCTCACAATCCTGGCAAATGTAATGCATTTATGTATACGTTATGGAAAATTATTGCCATGAAGGTATCAGAGAAGATCATTAAATAAATGCATATCCTTTAAGACAATGGTATGGCTAGCCTAAACTAAACTATTCTTAGGGTGACTTGTAATTCCCTGTGTCCTCAAAGGGCACATTCATTTTAACGGATTAAAGGAGCTCATTCGTGCAGCCAGTTCTACATGTTTTGTTTGGTTGTTTTAAACAAAGGATCTAGAATTCTTCCCATATTACATTTCTGCTCCTCCAACTTAGTAGAATTAATACTCCTCCTCCACAGTTTAGTAGAATTTATAAACAATTGGAGGGACGTGAAGATCGTCCATGGTAAATACAGAAGTCACTGGAATTTCAGCTGCTTATACCAACCCTTAATTTGCTCTACAGTTTTGTGCATTAAAGATGGCGAGGCACCCAAAAGAAGCTGGCTAGAATATCAGCTCCTTGTGACCCACTTTTCGTTTACCCATTCACTACCATACTGTATGTTACACAATGACATTTGTTTTAGAAAGGATAAAATGTATATGAAAATGCATTTTCTTATTGCTTTCCCATTTTCTCAGAACCTTTATTAGCATTCCTCCTTTAAGGTACTAGTGTGTTATTTAATATGAATGAAGCCATACTTGGTCCAACATCAGTTGTTGTTGTGAAATAATTAGACCCCAAATGCACCCAAGTATTTTCCAGGCTACCAGCTGGATAAAACATTCATTGCTTCTTTTGTAGATATTTGGACTCTGATTTAACTCTTTTCTCCCTTAAAAATCAAAAGGGAGAACATATTAGCAGAGGAGAGTAGAGGAAGAGACCAATTCAGTGTGATGTAGACCTCATGGTAACTCAAACTTATAATTATATATGTAATGGAAGAGTTAGTACAGCGTATCTGTCAGACTCTGTAACACAGGTGGGTTTGCTTCCTTAAGATTTCTCTTCACACACACACACCCCCCCTTCTTTTTTCCTTCTTCATCAGCATATTAATGCTCTTCATCATCATTCTTTGGAAGTGTGACACATATCACATTTCCCATCCTTCCAAGCATATGGTCTGGAACTATTCAATAGCTGCAATATGATGATTCCGGGCTGCTGAGCGCAACTGATTGGCACATTAAACTGCTGGGAGACTCTTATCTGGGGCAGACAGGATTCTTTCCAGTGCAGTCCTAAGGGGCCCTCAGTAATGAAAAATAGTAATTCTAAGTCTTTTCCACCTGTCTGTTGCCAGGCATTTTAAAATGGAGTTTCAATAGTTTTTCTTTCCCCATAACCCTTATTAAAGCAAATCAAGTGTAAGCCAGAAGAACTTGGAGAGTTTCACTAGAGACCCTGCAGTTATCAATTCAAGAATAGGTTTTTCAAAGCTTATTTAGCCTTGCTTTTAACACTGTAAAGCAACCCAGTATATAAAAAACGTTAATACAAATAGGTATAAAATTAACTAAATAAATATAGCAGTAGGATGTTTAGTTTATAATAAAAAATCTCTTATTTTAAAAGAGAACTTTCCCTTTTTTATTGAATCAATAAAGAGTAAAGAAAAATATAATTTATTTTGCATATAAGCAAGAGTGGGTAATTCAAAAATGTAATTGAAGATATAAAATTTACCAGATATAAAGAGATTCCTTCAGCTACTGCAGCCTCCTCTTAACTGTGATAATAGTGATAAGCACATATTCTCTTGCCGGGAACAACAATGAATCAAGCGTTTGCTTCCCATCCCCATTTCTTCATCGAAAGGGGAAAAATCAGCTTCCAGACTTGTGACTCTTTACAAAATAAGGGAAAGATTTCCTAAGAACAGTGACTGCCTGAGGAATTACTGTAGGAATTGGATACCAGTATCATGATCTAAGGACAGAGCTTTTGTGGTTGTCATAGAGGCAATTTAAATGGTTTACATGTATTGCCTTTTAACTCAATAAGATAATGCTTCACTTTCTTTCATCTATAAAACTAGAAAAACTGATTCTTTTCACCTCAGTGTAATTTTTATTTTATCCTTAAACTTTATCCTTTATTTATTTATTTATCCTTTATTTTATCCTCAAACAGTGGCTGTGTTGTTCCCTTCCAGAAGATAACGTTAAATCCTGAAGAGATATAAGGATGTACAGGACTTAGTAGCAGATATACCTTCTTCAGTAGTGCCTCAAACTAGATAAATGGAGCATCACTAAGAGGTCTTGGAAATATTCTCGATTGCTTTAAATTTTTTATGCACACAGTTTTCTTATGTTTTAAAGTCTAGTAACATTTCTTGCACTGGATGCTTCATATCTCTAAATTCTAAATAATAGTTTCTGTAAGTTTATGAATTTGCCACACTCTATCGTGGTCTTGCAGCCTAGAAAATACAGATACAGGAAGGATTTTATTCTGTATGACTTAGCCATGCATACTATGCAAAGTGTTGGAAATTACAGTTCTTACTTTTGAGGCTGCAAAAAGATTCCAGAGAGAATTCCATACGCAGGTCCTCTTCACAAGTATTGCTAAAAAAGCAATTACTGACGATTTGCAGAGATTACCTATTATCATTTTTGTTTGAAAAACTTCTCAGAGGAGAAGCAATCACTTTATTTTAAGGCTGCTAGAAAGAAATCACACACAACACTGCTTATTTTCACATAAAGAGTAATATTTAAATGTTATGCTTGTCTTTATGCCTCACATAAAAACTGTATTAACATTTGCATTCTTCAGGGACTAACAATTTTTTTTTACTTAGTTTCCAATGTTTATGTGTTAAAAGTCTTATTTTCCTCCAGCATCACTGCATGGTGAGGTTCTGGCAATGTTATTTGTGTTCAGATTGGTAAAACTGAACTCTTTTCAATGGTGATATATTAAAGCAGTTGGATGCACTAACGTTTGTACAACTCTCCTGCTGGATATTTGCAAGACCCCTTATTTTCTTGTTTCTCTATAAAAGATAAAATCTCTTATTTGGAGAACTTTATGAGTAGATTCTTGTGGAGTAATCTGCTGTGAGAGACAGAGGTGTGGATCTCAGTAGGACAACAGCTTGACAAGGAATATCTTAGATACACAGATGTACGTAAAAATTTTTTTACCCATTTTACAGTTCTTCATGTTTCTTCTATACATGCTTCTCTGCAATAGAAGAAAGCGTCAAGAAGGAGTTACTAGCAGTGCAGTGGCCAGCAGTAAGTATGATAATAATTTGAAGTAGACTGAAGGGAAGCTTTCACATACTGCGCACAAACTGTACTTTTTTGGGCTCTTGGGGGAGAAACAGCAGTTATGTAATTCTATTAGACATGTTCTACTACTATTCGACATGTAGTACTGCTGTAACTCAGTAGGCAAGCCTTATTCTGCTATGTATAAATTAAAATAACAGTTTACTGAATTTATAACGTGCCTCTCATGTTTAGCCAGCTGTCGTGTCCTAGTCTAAGTTTGGAGAAAACAGCAGCACAGGTCAGAATTTTAGAGTGTTTTGTTTCTTCTGCACAAGGGCAGATGTCACATCACCAGTATGATGTATTTTTTTTTAAAGATAATAATACAAAATTAGGAGTGGCTATGGTAATCCCAAATGTTCAAGACTTGGAATATCTGGAGTATGCAATAAATTCTTCAAGCAGCCTAAACTGAGTGCCTTCTCTCCTGACTGAGTCTTGAACATTGCTGAATTCTGTTTAAAAGTAAATAGAAGACCCGTTTTATTAAAAAGTTTTGTTGACAGAGTTGTAAAATTAGCATCATTTATTTTAGTACATCTAATAAAACAATGCTATTGAAAATCAGTAGCAAAACACAAAACATTGTCTCTTTCCTTCTTACCTGTTGAGGAATACACTTTCATGAAGAAAGTTGTAAATGATGAACATCTTTAATGAATCAAATGTTTAATTAGTTATAAGATATATTGTAATTTGGGGAGATACTTAAAGAAAAGAAGAGTGTGAGGAAGGAAAAAGTCCACATCTTTTTTGGCTTCTTCCCACTCAAATCTCAGAGAAGCATTCCTTTTCCCACCTTGACTAGGTATCATGTTCCCTGAATGACTTTAGAGGGTATTCTTCCTTTAGTCAAACAGTCTGTCATTAGCACAAAGTAATCCTTACTATAATGGTCTTTAATTGCCTTTAATTATTTTATATCTGAATTACCGTACACTGCAGGACATTTAAAGCCATAATAATAAAATATCTTATTACAGTGGCTTATTGAAGTACTACTGGGCTTTGACTTCTGGGAATCATTCTCAAGTCCAACAGTGATTGTAAATCATTCTGATCTCTACCGTGTAAGTCAATGGGGATATTGCATAAGAAAATGAACCCGTAAACTTTAAAACATTAATTCCTACTAGAACCAAAGGCACTAAATTCCTTCACTCATCCTACTTGGGTTAGGCTAAAGCTCCAAAAGCAAGGCAAACATCAACTACTGCACAAAATCACTGCTTTCTTTTCTCTTAAATATACAGTATTCGTGTCCCATAAAATCCCTGAAGCTATCCCAGTAAGACAAATACTGCTGTATAGTTATTAATGCTGCTTATACACATGCCATATCCTGAAACCACCATTTAAAAAACGTGTTTTTAATCTGGGAAAGTTTTAGGGCAAGGTTATTTCTTGAAAGACTAAGATAAAGGCAGCCTATTTTCAGCAAGATCTGAAATAGCAAAATGGTCATTAGAAAAGATGTTTAACATGTTTGCTAAAAGCAAGTAAGTTTTTTAGAAAGAATTCAACTATATTAGCAGCAGAGGGGGATTTTAGAAGTATTCAATACTAACATCAGTAAAGCAGTTAAACAAACTCTGAACAATGAAAATATTTTCTAAAGGACTGTGAGCAGGGTGCACAGGAGACACATCACTGCCATCATGCAGACATGATTTTGCTATACAGTCATCACCTCTTAACACTCCTATTAGTCTGCTGCACAACCTTGTGCATGCCTGCTCTCTGTGTTAGAATGTCAACACCTAAAAAATGCAGGCAGCAGTGCTTCAGCTATACATTGGTTTGAGTGGCCTACGGTTATCTGGTATCCGGACTCAGAAACAAGGATTATCTTTAAAGGACACAAAGTAATCAAAACATGAGATGCTGTTATTATTTGTTGATTATGCAGTACATACAGCACCACGTGTTCCCAAGGTCCAGGTGGGCTGAACACCATGTAGCTATACAGGAGAACGCTGTAGCCCAAGACTTGGACTACCCAGTCTAGCTGCAGTACAACGGCGGCAGAGATGGGGAAAACAGTTCCAAGTCATCAGGGAGAGCTGCTGAATCACATCAGCTGCCCGTGTGCTTTGCTTTGTTAAGCTGTCATTAAGGCTTTGAATCCATCCAGGCCTAAGCAACCCACTCTTACTGGGGCAGGAGGACTAGGAAATATCCAGCACTATCATATCACAAAGCTAAAGGCAGCCCCGCCGCTACACTCACCACCCCACTGCCCCCCTCAAACCTTTTTTTTTTTCCATTTTTTCTTAACAAGCTTACACATTGCAAGACACGTTGCACTGTCAAAGGACACATCACAACTACTTTTAGCCTGAAGAAAGTCAAAGTGGTCTCCCAAAAGGTAACAATCTGAACTCAAGCACAACAAAAGCTAAAGACGGTGTTTTATAAGAACTTCATTGCAAAAAAGACAGACATGGGAATCTCAAGACACAGTACTAGACATAATATCAAATAACTGACCAGCTGTTTCAGATTTCGGATGGTATTTGTAGTGACACTACAAAAAATAAATCAATAAAACATTCTGATTTCAAAGGATTTTTATGCATCTTGAAGGAATTTATTAAACTTTTGTCTTACTCATCCTTGTGATCATTCTTTTCCTGTCATGAGGTACCCAAGGCAGATATCAAACAATTGCAAACCTCTCCATCACAGACTAGTTTTACCATCAGATCTTTTCTGTTCAGATGTAGCACAGGCATTCTGTCAATATTGTGTCACAAAATGCGCCCTCAGCAAGCCCAATCTTTTCATTTTATTGTGTTTTATTTTGTCTTTCATTAATAGCATGTATTAAAAATCACTTATGGAGAAGACAAGCAAACATAGACTTTGCTCTTTGGAAGAAGAAATGTTTGTTAAATTTGTTGGCGTAAGCCTACCAAACCAGCACAGCTGAGACTGATAAATAAGAATTTGATTAACATTCAAATTATAACTTGTCCATTCCTCTTCATAATGACAGCTTGACTGAGATTGTGTTTGTCCATTTTCAGAGATGAATAACTCTGGCATTTAGTAAAGAAGTGAGAAAACCATGTTTGGTTTTTAATTTGCTTTAATGACTTTCTTGGCCATGGTTATTTGAAGAAGAGCCTAGCCAGCTGCCTTTATTTCCCCTTCTGTTAGATTATGATCTCTCTCAAAACAATACTTGAAAATGGCTCATCTGAACAAAATTCAGAAAGTGCTACAGAGCAGCTGACTAGAAAGACAAAAGAAAATGTGCCAGTATCGCTAAGCTAAATTCAAGGCATGTGAGCAAAGTAGTTTCAGCAGAATGATTTATGGTAAAAACCTGGAGAAAATAATTTGTCCTCAATCTTCCTTATAAATAATTTGATTTATTTTCAAACACATTTAGTACTAGGCTTTTCTTTTTCTCTGTCCTGAGGCATGAGGCATGTAGTGTTGTTAGACATATTTTCAAGAACGCATTGCATTATGCATACACAATCCACAAGAAAAGATAAGGGAACTGCTTTATGCTGTAACTTAGAAATGTACCCTGCATACCTGTACACGCACACATGTGAGTCACTTGTGAACTTGGCTGCTATGTGGTTATCAGTTCTGAAATGCAGGTCAGAAAATATGTTTCTTAAAAGTGTGCTGCATATTAACCGTTCTATAATGAACATACTTTTTTTAGAGCACTGCAGTAAGGTGGTATGCCACCCGTGATGGTTTGCTTAAACCATTCTGTCTGTGTTCTTCTTCATCACAATGAAGCAATAATGCCACAAGTACAATTCCCTCACTTTCCACAGGATTTACGGCACTCTAGCAGTTATTCCCATGTTCTTAATCCATACAGTTTTCCCCATATTCTTATTCCATCTGGTGAAGAAGTAGCAGAAGGAACATTTTATGAATAGAGAACACTGTCAAGTGGTAAGACACAAAAACATGAATTGACCAAACAATGGGTAAGGGAATGTGCAACAGATCTTAGACTATGCATGCTAAGCAGAGTAAAAATCACCCGTTAGATTTCGTTAGTCTTTATATGAAATGTTTCAGACAAATTGTTAGTTATCACCAAAATCACTAATCAGAGGATATTTCAACACTGTTCTTCAGTGTCCTTCTCCCTTCCACAAACTTCCATGTTCTATTGATTTAATTATACAGTATGGATTTTTACTCAGCTATGTTACATATTCAAATAGTACGTGCTAACATAATTCAAGTTAAATTTCTCAAATGCACTTGAGAACTAACCCATTTAAAGATATTTAACTATTTTGTCAGAAAAAAAAAAAAGCAGGGAAGCTGAGCTGATACATTCAACTCATTCCTTTCTTTTGCATGACAAGTATCCCCAGTTTTAGGGATGTCAGGTATATGTGGAGGTGGTCTTTCAGCTAAATGGGAAACTGCCCAAACTGCATACTACCAACACGCTATTCAAATATGCTGAATGTCAGTTTGATGTTTGACAAGAAGTTGGTCTAACTTTTAGAAATGTAGAGGAATGCGTGTTGAGGAATATATGTTGCATGGTTAAAGTCACAAAGCTAAGAATCTAAGAACAGTGTCTGAGAACATTAAAGCAGCATAGATTAAGAAAAGACATAACCTCAAACAGGAGAACAGTTGAGTCTACACAGTATTTCACTATGGGATGAAAAGTAAATAGTGCCAAAAATCATTCTTTGGTAAGCTATTTATGTATTCACATTTTTCAACTAACTGATATCTGTGTTCTATACATAGCCTGATATTCATGACTGATAAGCAAAAAAACGTTAGTTGGGCATACTGGCAAAATTACTTCTTGCAGCTTCATCCCTCTCCAAGCTGCACAAATGAAAATATGAAATGAAATACTTGATGTGCTGCATTCTACACTATGATATTTAAAAGTGGACTGAAAACAGTGCAATAAAGGAAGGTCAAAGAAGTGAGGCCAAAAATCTCATCAAGTATCTCAAGATATTGTCTCTGCTCAATACACAGAGTAGTAAGTCACGGCATCATGCAAATTAAAGTTTATACAAGCATTACACTATCCAAGACCATGCTTAAAGGCGTAAGCTAGTAGCCATCTAATCAGCTGTAATCCTCTTGTGCAGTTACACAAAATCCTATCTCAGTAAAAATTCCAAGTTTTAGCAAAATATTAGTGTGTTCCTGGGCACTTGACAATGTCTTCTTACTGAAGATCTGGGAATGCATCTCTGTGCTGAGTTACAAAAGGTTCTCCAGTATGATAATTAATTGAAATGAAGAACTCCCAGGTAGCACCAGATTCACATTGGATTAGAATGAGCAAACAGGTTTCCTAGTCAATGGAGTATTTGTTTTACATTCATGTAAAATGTATTCATAACAAAGTAGTTCAGATTGTTCAAAAAGCACCTACTTTATGCAATTTTAACCTTTGCAATGTAAATCAAAATATCCTGCCTATTAAAAATACAAAGCCAAGAACTTCTACTCTTCTAAGGAAAAATAATAATAATAAAAAAAAGTCTTTTAAAGTAGCGGAGGTTTCTGCTTAGATTGAATACTGCCTGGTTTTACCCAAATTCCTGGCTTAGTAGGGGCCCCTAATGTTAGAGTACATCTGGAGTGCTTAGTGTTAACGTGCCAAAATTTGGTACAAGTTCAGAGGCCCATTCCCACAGCATGCGGGAAGTATTATATTCACAAGCAAGCATCCTCTATGCATACAGTGCCACTTCACAGTAAGTCTTTTGGACTGATTTTTTTTTAAAAAATTACCTTTATTTAATAAAAGTGTAAGCTTTATAATCAATAAATTCTGGAGATTTTGAGGGGATGGGTGATTTCAAAAGAACTTGCTTCCAGATTTCATCTTACTATTGAATTTCATATGTTCACGTGTGCATCCAGAAACAAAACTGTTTTACAGCTGTGTGACATTTGAATATATGAGCCTAGAATATTTATTATTTGGATATGTACTGTGTTCAAGTGAATTGGCCATTTCTTCTTTTTACATCTTTTTGACATATTCACACTTCATTAGTATTTTCTCTCTTTCCTCAATCATGACAGGATTGGCTGCAAATTAATACTCTGGATAGTTTCTTGAATTCTCTTTCCTTCTGTGAGCTACAACTAATTTTGTATGCATTTTGTTAATGCCTTCATAATTATCTTATCTCACCAACTGCTGTAACACAGTAATAATGGCTTACTGCTGCTGGTCAGGATGAGGCATTTTTTCCCCTATGAAAGCAGAAGATACAGTACACTTGCTGCTCCCAGCAGGCTTCGTGGGTACGGCTAGAGATCCCTTGCATATCTGCACATGCTCTCACATGCCAAAGACTTTTCTACAAACTCTTACAAATCTGCAAATGATGAATACATGATGAGAGTATCATGGTGGTAGATAAGAGTCATAGTGAAGACATTAAAATAGCAGCTGTCAACTGTTCTCTTATCCTTGCTCTCCTGACTTAAAATTTCACAAGAGGAGGGGAAGGGCAGGCTTTAACAGTGCACCCCAAAGCAGAAGAAACAACAGCCCCTTGTAGATGAAGGAACAACGCAAGCCAGAGTCAGCATTCAGACACACAACGAAACTCCTGTCACCTTCCTCAGGTGGCCGTGCTGGACATTGCAAGCGGGCGTCGTGTGAGTTACTACCGGGTCTGTTCTGCAGCAGCCAGGTTTGGGGATTCCCACAGCACCTGCTTAGGCGGAGCTGAAGTTCCAGGAGCTCAGCTCAGCTGTTAAACACAGCTCAACAGTTCTGTTAGTACAGATTTCAGGAGAGGCAGCTGCTGAATTTTAGATACGGCTTTTCCTTGAAAATGTGGTAAAAGACAGAAAGTGCTTTCCCTGATATAGAAGATGCAATGCATTTACTGCAGGTGCTCTGCTTGTAATCACACTTTGCCCATTCTGATCAAAATCATTATGCTTGAGGATTTTTTTGGCATTTTTGTCCATGCTTCAAAGAAGTGGTGCAGCAGGATTTAAAGAAAACCACTGAAACAGTGTGCCCTGGACAGACTCAGAAAGCGTCGGTCTTTCTTAATAAAAAAAATACTATCTGCAAAATATATATGTAATATTAAAACCTATAAGGATGACTATTTTTAGTGCATATATTTGCACTAATGCATATATTTGTATAATTCAACATGAATTCACAGCTGCCCTATATTCCTGAGTTTAATATCACTTGGTTTACAAAACAGATTCTCAGCTGATAAAAATACTGATAGTTGTATTGATTTCCTAGAGTTATGTTTATTTAAACCAGTCCAAAAATATAGTTCCACAGACATCACTGTAAACTCATCTGTGTGGGCCTAAATGTGCAGCAGTGCAAAAATCACAAGTACCTACCCTCTATTTTTACATATTTCCTCTTGCCTTGGAGAACTTAAGAAACAGAAGCTGCAGTTACACATGTCATATTTTGAAAGAGAACATCAGAGTGAGTCAAGAAAAAGCATTTTTCTGATCCAGATCCTGACACTTCATGATTGCAGAATGTAAAGATGTCCTAGTGTTACTGCTGAGCTGTCTGCACTCATCAGACACATTGAATTGACTTGTCCCTCTTCTGCAAATTCAGCTTACCAAGGGGATTCAAAATGAGAGTGAGAGAAAAGGAGAAAAGAGAAAGAAGGTGGAATTGAAGCACAGCTTCATACCATCTCTGTCATTAAAATGGCCCAATAACACTAGAATTATTAAAATGTGAACACGAAGCACCAATTCCAATGCCATCTGATCCAAGATCCAACACTGCTGTAGCAATATATCCATGCAGTTCACACAGTACATTGCAAATTGAATGTCACGTATATCGTATATAAAAAAAATCACTTGCTAAAAACTGTTACCAAGAGATAACTTTCTATCTACTTTTCTCGAGATTCACCCTTCTTTGCTCTCTTCTTACAAACTTGTTAAAATTTTCCTCTGCTTTTGAGAAAGATGAATTGTATCTGAAACCACTAATAAATAAAAATATACATATAAATTGCATCAGATACTCAGAGACACGAGTGCACCTTGACATGAATTTATTAGCAGTACAGAACTCCCATCACACCAGTTACAATTCCATTTTCACCTGCCTAAGGGGGTATTGGCATTAATGTTACTTACTGCTTACAAGCACCCCCAGGCTGTAGGTGATCCTTGTTATTTTTATTATTTCGACTCTTTGGATCTGATCCTACTTAATACCAAGAGTTTCTGAAAGGTGCTATGCCTTCAGTTCACATAGACTTTGATAGAAACTGGGGATAGCTGAACTAGGACCATTTTCTACGCATATGTTTTTTAATGCGTATTCACTTTTTTTAACCCATAATTTTATGCACTCGCTGGTGTAGTTGACCAAACATAAGAAAGCATAAGGTGGACACTTCATAATCTCTAAAATGGCTATATCTGTTAACCAACATTTTTCATCCAAGTATTATAAAGTCCTTTTATAAAAGCCTAATCATCCAAATTTCACATCTGGAGAAAAAGTGATAAAGAAAGGTTAATTTGCTGTTAAGTACATAAATAGTTGAGACTAAATACTTCAACTTTGCTTTGTTCTGAGAGATCAGAATGATCTTCCCTGTTCTAGAAGGAGTCCTCCATGTAGTATTTTTTGGCACAAAAGATTTCAAATAAGACATCCTAGAGAAGCAGTACCTTTCTGGCACCACTAAAATGCTTATTGTCTTTATCTTACATTAAACATCAGTCAATATTTCATTTATTTTACTTTCACTTCTAAAGCATTTATTAATTTCTTGCCCTGGTTCCATCTTGGTTACGCTTAAATCCTTATGACTCCCAGTGGTAGGGATGGAGTTGTCTAACTACACCACAGTTTATTAGGTTTTACATGTAACTATAATCCAACTACCTCTATGTTTGTTTCCACTGCAGTGAGATAATGAATTTCAACACCTGAAAAGTGATTTTCATTTAGAAATGAGCTCACTGCAGTTGATGATCCAGTTCAAAAAAGTGTTTGTTGAGGGGTGGGACACATGTAACACATCATTATCCTATTAATGAGAAAGAAACTAAACAGGTGTTGAATACTCACTTGCCTTAAAAAGGGAAATGTAATGAGCAGCCACCAGGTGTAAAATTCTACTCTGTGGCACCAATTTTATCTACCCCAAAAGGTAAAAGACAAACTTCAGAAAGGTATAATTAGAAACCAATATTTTAAAGGTATGTGATTGATAAGGAAAGGTGGATGAATATTAAAGGCTAATTCAAATGGGTTAGACAGTGATACCTGATAATGTCTAAAGGATACCAATCATCTGTGTAGCTTTTTTTAAGTTCAGTTCTCAGTATGAGATTTGAGTGATAGAAAAATAAAGACATATAACCATCTCCCCTAGCTCTTCTGAGAGGAACCTTATGCTAATTATATATCAAGAGTTCAGACACTGTTATCTTTGAAACAGTCATTAAGGAATAGTTAAGTGAAGTCACCACATTTCTAAATGCCTTCCTCTTTACCTTGATTTGCAAAAGATACAGCAGCTGACAAGGAGACTGTTAACAAGAGTTTCTACTTATGTGCATTTTGCATTTCAATACAAAACAAAAGGGCAGAAAAGCACATGAAACCTTAGCAGTGACACATCTGTCCTGACAAGCCCATAATGTAGCATCACAGACCCATCTGGCCAATAGAGCCCTTCTGCATCAACCAGGCTTCAGAATCAAAAGCAACCTCGTTAGTAATGCAAAAGACTAGGAGTTGACTCTTAGGTTTACTCCACACGCCAGGGATCGGGGGTTTTAACCATATTCATTCTTTGTGAAAGAGATTGTGAAGTCCATCAAGAGAATTAAAAACATTTCTTCTTTACCTTGTCAGGTCACCTCTTCTCTTGATTATAGAAAAGATAATCCAGGAACACCAAGCTGCTGCATTCCAATTAGAATAAAGGTTTACTTTTTTTCACTGCCTTAGAAAAAAGAGTTAGAGAAGGTTTCCTCATACAGCATTTCTCTTAATGGCATCTCTATCATACGCCCTGTGAGCACTTCACATCTGGTACTGCCTTTTGCCTACCTGCTCTCTTTCCAGCTGTGGCTGTCGAGAATTTACACTTGGAAATCGCAGTGAGTTTAGGACAGTAAGCACCCTCGCGTATGCAAGCAATAGCCTAACAGGATAAGCTGGGTAACTTTACTGGAGTAAAGCAAGGCAATAGGAAGACTGTCAGGTCCCTGCTGAGAGGACATGCAGGGATATCATCAGGGAGGAGGATTGCCCCTTTGTTCAGAAAAGAAATGGAGGATTTTCTTCATTACATATTAGGCCTCACCTGTCATTCCTTCTGCCATCTAAGGGTTGGAGTTTAATTTTAAAATGAAAGACTACCGATGACAAGATATTAAGACAGTTTGCATGCAAACAGTGTCTTTGCCTTAGTGCATTTAAAGACCCAGAGCCCTCAGTTTCCATCTGTCAGGAACAAGGGGTGCATATAGGTGCCAGTTTCAGGGGAATTCAGGATTCAGCAGAATTAATCTTAAAAACAGGTGGCATTGTTAGGCTGTGGGGCTGTTTTCTAATTTAAGAGACCCATAACCTAGCTAGAGCTCATTAGATTCCAACAGCGATGATCAGGGTTCTCTGACCTCTTATTTGGGCTTAGCCTTCCAAATAGAGTAAAACCAAAAACAAAGAGCTCAGAGCTTGCAGTAGAGCTAGAGTTATCTAATACCATCAGTAGCATTTTATAGGGAAAGGGGAGCGGCAGTGCTAATGTGCAGTCATAAAATATGATTTCATTTTGAATGTTTGCCGTGTTTGAGTGAAATTTTCACTCTCGCTTCAGCATGTAAAAAACAATTTATTTTATCGTGATGAAACTAACAACATTGCTCCAAGTAAAAAAGGATTTAACAAAAAAGGGATTAGCAGGTAGGTTTTGTTCTCGAGTTTTCTCCCTGTATTTAATAAATATGTGCATAGTACCAGAAATGTCATTTGAGTGTTGTCAATAAAATACAGTAACAAGGCAAACATTAAAAAGGATTAATGATCCAAAAGCATCATAGTTTCACAAGCTAATCATTTGTGACAAGTATAATGTATTGACCGGTAAAATGCCCCCAGGTTTCATATTCAATCCAATGTTTAATATGTTTATTAATGTCTATGGAGATGAACAGTGAGGCAGAAGTATTTGCAAACAACAGAACCAATTCAGGGAAAGCTGTGAAGAATTCTGGGGGAATTTTGCCATGCTGGGTGAATAGGCAATGGACGAAGAAGTGCAAAGGGAAGGAAAGAATTTAAACTGTTTGCACTCCTTATAGGTTTGGAGCTGGCTGTTGTAACATAGGAAACTCAGTGAGCCTCTGTTCACACTGTTATCACATTAAGATGCATTAAGTATGAGTGAAAAATGATGGGCAATACATTCTAATTCAGCCTCCTCTGGAATGCTGTATGCCGTACTAAAGAAGAACAATAAAAATAATACAAGCATAGAGAAACTCTCACACAAAGAGAGACTGTAAGAATCAGATAGTTTATCTTGGAAAAGAGACAAATAATAAAGGACTTGCAAAGGGCATATTCAAAAACAAAATGACAGAGAAGATAGATCTGACATTACCATTCCACACACATCATAAAGCAAGAGTAAAAGGAAAGCTAATGAAAATGAAAGATGGTGGAATTGAAAACACTGAATAAATGCTTTCACTGTGCACAATTAGACTATAAGACTCCCTGCTACCAGGTACTATAGATGCAAAGATAAGCATATAGGTGTCTATCCTATTTCAGTTGGGATTGGAGATTTGTACATATATAGTAAGGATATCCTAAATGACAATAATAGAAAAGAATACTGAAAAGAATATTTAACCTCATTCTCTAGGGTTAAGTTGTTATCTAAGTAGGGCAGTTTAAAACCTGACCTCAGGAAAGAAGGATGATACGAAAACACTATTTTACGTGTATCAGTACACTTTGCAGTTTCCAAAGTATCTGCTACAAGCCATTACCAGAAGGCAAATCCTGAGCAAGATGAACCACATTTAGTACAGCAATTCATGTCTGTTAATGATTAGCTTTCCCAAACAAATTATGATTTTATACATTTTTAAACACCATGTTGTTCAGTCTCTCCTCCAGCAGACACTTTCTGTAACAGAAATGACTCCAGAGAGGAGCCAGAATGTCTGACTCCTCAGACATGTGGACCTGCCAGCCTCAGAAGGCAAAACAGGGAGGTTTCGCTGCTTATGATTTTGCGTATCGGTTTAGGCCTGCAATATGTATGTTTATCCTAGTGTCTATCTGGGCTGTCTAAAAACTGTCTTAACATATACTCTGATCCTTCTGCAAATAGGTACATAGTGTAACACTTGCAGGCAGAGGTCTGAAACTAGAAAATTGAAATATGCCAAACTGTGAAGAGTTGCACTATAATTATAAATTACACATGCCAGAACCCATATAATCATATGTAACAAGCAACCTTAAAGTTGCCCATTAAAAACAAACAAAAGAAGCAGTTCTGCTTACTGCTTCTGATTGTTTCCCTTGGCTACCAAATTTAAATCAATAGGACTGAAGGGAATTTGCTGTTGCTGTTTTGATCCATTAAAAAAATAATACACAAAACCCCATTCCCCTCAAGCAATCTCAAAACCAACAAGATACAAACTTCCAGTATCTTTTATGTTTCCATAGTTTACTTGCTATGGTGCAAGAATACTTTCAATTTTTTTAACACATTTTTTTTTTTAAACACTTTGTTTCCACTGTAGTATAATACAGAGAAAAATGTGATTGCAGAAAAAAGTCTAATAACCCCACTGCCTGATGCCTGAAATTACTCTCCAAGAGAAAAGGCTTTCACTGGAAACACATCATTTCAAATTTCTTCTTCTTCAATGACTTTGAGAACACCTCTTTCTCAAAGTAACTGTGGCTAAGATGTACACAACAATAA
This sequence comes from Dromas ardeola, assembly GCA_013398915.1. NCBI lineage: Eukaryota > Metazoa > Chordata > Aves > Charadriiformes > Dromadidae > Dromas > Dromas ardeola. Next base: position 30,857 of record VYZM01005607.1, on the reverse strand, counting down.
TGCTATCATCTTTACCTACAAGATTCTGGATATTCATGTGTTGCCAACTGCTATCCATTGCAGCAAAAAGCAACAGAGTAAGAAAAAAGAAAGAAAAAGCAACACACGCCCCCCTCAAAAAAACCCCAACCCAAGTCCCTCAATCTTCTTTTGCAGGTTGAAAAGATGACCCAGTCTAACAACGACCTCTGCAAGGGTATTTTATAGTGTTTAGGGAGCAGAGGGATTATGTTCTTCACCTTTCGTAGAGGCCACAGAACAGTCAAAAATGACCGGGACCACCTTTTTCATTTGCACGCAGACTGGCATAATATCCTGCACTTTCAGGGAATAACTAAACCCAGCCTTTCACTTCTAAAGAACTCCAAAATGAATCCTGCCTACTCAAATAAAAAAAAAAAAAGTCTTCTCCCTGTTTTCCCAGTACAATATGACTTAGCTCTTACCTGGCCCTTGAAAGAAGGTTTAATCAGCAGAAATATAGCTCTCCAATAAAAGCAGTATTTTCAAATGGTCCACAAATTCATAATGAAATCGGGTTTTCATATTGGAAAAGCTGAATTCATAGTTTTCAATTAATTTCACTTTCATAGAAATGAAAGTGACTACAGAGGTGAATCACACACAGCATAATCAAAATATAGCTTGGCATCTTAGTTGACACAGCTTCATTTTGCTAGTGTAGCAACTAAACTTTAAACAGCAGCACATTTGGGATGGATAGTCATCATTATCTATTCAACTGGACACAAAATAATTTGTTACAGCCACTTGGTTTTATCATTACTTGATATTGAAAACTGACAAGCATCATAACTCACTGGCATTTTGAAATCTCTTAATATTGCGATCCTTTAGAAAATTTGTTTTCACTAGGTAATCTAGGTCTGGCCTGCTAGGCTTATAGTAATTAGTTTCATAAGTGTATATACTACCTCGGTGTGTCTTATGGCAAGAATGAAAATGATTAAAAGGCCCTGTCATGGTTCAAACTAATAGTTTCTCCAACCTCTTTGTGAATTCTCCAAGCATATCCTCCTCAGCTGCTACACTTCAAGTCTTTTATCTCAGGTAAATCACATGAAGCTTTCAGACCAGAAAAATGTCCTACTGATTAACCGTTCTTATCAAAAGGGCAGTTCTTCAACCTTATTTATTTTTTCTACTGTATGTTGCCTCCTCTGCATGCTATATGCTCCTCTCCTTTATTACTGGCACAGTATTCCTCAAATTGCGAGTCCCTGATTCCGTCCGTCCTTGGGCTCTGTGCTGCCAAAGCCCTTTCTGTCCCCCACCCCCCTCTCTGCCTCTCCTACCCACCCACTCCTGCCTGGTCTCCCTCTGCTGTCCTGGGGTCTGGCTCCAGTCTGATTCGACTTCGTTGGTGTACCTGCAGGCTTAAACACTTCTACCCCTCACTGCTCATTCCTGCCCTGGTGCTGTCTCTCATACCCTGCTGGCACATTTCTCCTGTGGGACCAAGCTGGCACACCTCGCTTATGGGACCAAGTGAGGGACCAAATAGAGGAACTGTTCCAATAGGAAACTGGAAACTCTTCTTTTCAAGCTGAAGCAGTTCCTTGATGCAACACATCGGACAGTTACATGAACAAAAAAGCTGACAACAAAAGTTGGTGTTGTTTAGGGTGGATGAAACAGTGCTATTGCCCAAATGAGATACCACAGGAGACACCTGACAAGCGTGCCTTGGTCCTGATTCCTGGAGGACCAAATTTTTAAGCTAAGTTCTTTGTGCTCTGTATCTACTTAAATGGGCTTTCAAATTGCCAAACTTACACATAAAAACACAGAAGACTAAGGAAAGTATTGTTTTGTGAGTGCTGATAAATGGAAAGCCACGTGGCTCCCTTCCCTTTCTAGAGCCAGTAGACTTAATCTAGAGTCCCCTTACTTTTGGTAAGCCACACCTGAGCATTCAGATAAGTGGATAAAGTATATAGTATTCATAACTTCACTTAAAATTCATCACATACAGATTAACATCTAAAGAGAACATAGAATATATCATCACATTAGAACTTATGCTTTCCTACCATTTTGAATTCAAGCAGCTGTGAAAATCCAAAGATATCTTGCCATACCGGCAGGAAGATCCCCGAAAGTCTGTGATATGTTCTGTATTGGATGCTACTTCCCTCTAGTGTGCAGTCCTTGTAAAACCCCAGTGATACCAAACTTCATAATCCTTAAAATTTACTCCAAAACAAAACCAGCTGCAAAGCTGTGAAGTCTTTAAAGCACGCCACCTTGCAAAATCATCTGATTTCTTTTCAGACTGCAAACAGAATTTGGTTCTAGCATCTTTTCCATCTTCCAAGTACAGCCAGCATACCTAAATACAACAGAGCAGCCATGAAGCTCAGGCAGAAACTTAACAGTGCATGTTATTCTTTCTCATGACACTACAGAAAATTCAGACTAATCTATCATCTAGGACTTGCAAGGGAGGGTGATCAGTAGTAGGTAACTGATTACTCCTTAGATCCAGTAATCAGACATTTGTAACAGAGTACTTTGTCAAAGGAAATTTAAGCGCGTCAGAACTTGTTCTAGTCTCACTCAAAAGGGTAGTTGTTTTGTGTGAATTTTCCAGCAACCTATATATAATTTACAAGTCTGTAGTAAACTAGTACAATCATTTTGAGCGTTATTTGAATCAATGTAAACCACTTATCTTGCTGACAATCTGACTTTTGCCTAAATTGTAGGTAACTGAGAATAAGCACTCAAGAATAGATTTATGTCATTTTAAAGAATAATTGGGCTTCTGCCCTTCCTCTTTATATTACGGGTATTATGGGGTACACTTTCAGAACTAGGTACTTAAACTGAGCATTCATACCCCACATTCACATGCAAAAAAAAACAACATTAAACTTTCCGCTTAGACAATCTTTCAAAATTGTCCTAGAAAAAAGATATTTTTTCTCTCAAGTTTCAAAATCAACTGTTAATGCACTATATCAACCTGCCATTGGGCCATGAGAGAGGGGAGAGACATGGAATCCTTGACTGCATAGCCAAAATTAATGGACGCTGCTTTTCCCCTTCCCTAAGTAGAGGAGTAAAGTAAGTATGTTATCAGTTGCCTATAGAGACTGACTGTCCAGTAGCTAAATAGACAGAGGTTCATTCCTTCTTTTTCTGTCTGCTTTCATGGGCAACTCCCACACTCCCTGAAGAGAAGTCCCATGACTTCTCTTTAGCTTCTCTTCCACTAACATGCCTGTCAACTGCCACCGCAACTCTTGGAGCAGGAGAGGAGCTATGCAGCTGTACAGTTTTGTAGCCTGGAGAGAATCAAACAAATTTAAGTAAACAAGTTTGATAGCAACCACCAACATTGCAGTAACTAGACAGATGCTAAAATGTTAATAGCAAGTAGGTAGAAAGGAACTGTACATATACACATGTGTATTCTATTACTGTTGTTATGCAACTTGAATTTCCAGGGTCCCTGAGAAATCTGGGAACCCAAAAGTATGAATGTATGCATTAACAAAAATGTATTAAGGCAATCTTGAACCATTTTGGCAAAACATCAGTAAAATACTGTGTTCTAAATTAATGTTAATTTGTACCTGAAGAAAAATATACCCTGATGGTATCTTGAGAACTGTTTGTTCACCAGATGAACAGGTTATCTAAGAAATAATACATTGATGGATAGGCTGCCTTCACTGAGAAAAATCACTTAAACTCTTATAAGAATCACATAATTTAACCATGTGGGGAATAATCAAAGCTGATCAAATAGCATAATCAGAGTCATCTCTGTGTTGACTATAAGAGTGCATCAAACTCCAATGAGTTCCACAGGCACTTCCTTTTTTTCTGAATAGGATATGCAGAATTGTACTTCTGCAAACTACAATTGTACTTCTGTACTGCTACTTGTGTGAATATTGTTTCATTATTATTATAGGCTAGGCTGCAATTCAGATGTAAAACCAGCAGTAGTAGAATATGCACACTCTCACGCCTCTCGGGTTCAGGCTCACAGGACATAACTATGGCAATACCTATGCATATTATCCTATTCACATATTCAGTATCATAGTATCTTGCTAATTTTGATAAGGAAAATTTCATTCCATGTTCTGCAGTTCATATGTTGGCATCAAGGAACTGAACACACATTCACGTAGGCACCTTTGGGAGTTTTTGATTTTGAACACACTATTAAAAGAAGCCATTATCCTCTTCCACTCCCTCAACACATTTTTTCTGTTCTCTCAGCTGCTGGATCAGGAGCAGAAGCATGTATAACTGAGTATCTTTCAAATAATTTAGGACACACACCACACAATCAAGTAAAAATTCTTCACACTATCAAAATATTCGTAAGCTGCGGGAGGACAAAGGCTGTTCTTCCCCCTCTTTCTAGTTCTCTGTGTCTACCAGTCTAGTATGTGGGGGTTAACAACCCTATTTCTAGACTCATTACTAGTACAACCTTCTGTCCAACAGAGACAGGTGTAATCACTTTATCTTTTCAGACCACTTTTCCGTATTCACATTTTGTGCGTAGTTAAGCCAGCTCTGCTAGCTTATCACATAAATTGAGCTCCCACTCCTTTCCATTTTGACCACTTACTCTCAATTCTGAGCTGATGTTCACTGTCCCCTAAATTTATCGAAATGGTCTGAGTTAAAAATAAACCTTGAAAAACACCAGCAGAAAGGGAAAAAAAAAAAAAGGAATAAAAAGAGGGAAAATGCATAGTTACATGGTGAGTGTTCAGGAAAAGGGGTGAGAAATTTTTCAGGCAATTTTGATGCTGAAGTCAAATACACCTGATAAATATAATAGTTCTTTCAGGTAGTGACAATACTTTTTTAAACAAGGCCTGGTATAATATGGCCTCAGCCACCCATGGGAGTCCTAAGTATCATAATTAAAGTAATTACAAACTAAAACAAAAACCCACCATTTAAATCTTCAGGGTTTCTTTCCTGTGAGGTTCCTGTTAGGCCAGTTGTATTATTTCACCAGCAAGAACCTAGTATTATTGAATCCCTAAGTTAGTTTTAACAAAGTACCAGAAATGTTAAATACTTACCCACACATTAAATACTGAAAATACCAATTTATAGAATATATATGCAATAGATCATATTTGAGCAGGTATATCAAATTCAGCCTTGATTTTGAAAAAAAAAATTCTTTTTTTTTCTTCCCCTCAAAGCCCAGAGGTCTGTTAGGGTCATGCCTGCAGATACGTAGTTTACAAAACTACTAACTCTATAACGACAGGAACCCTTCAAAAATCATTACACCTTACTTCACATGCCTATATTCAAAATCCTATGGTATCATCACAATTGTATTTTCATGTACTTTTTACATCAGTTTCTAATAAGGAACAATGCTCAAACTTGTAATGGTAATGAATTTATAGATGCCCATCTGTCTCGTTTTTTATCCATTCAAAGTATTTTCAGCCTGTGGCTGTGCCTGAGGCAAAGTTATATCATCCTGACACAAAGAAATACAAAGTCTTGCCTTGGAGATTTCCCTTGCTTGAAAGCAGCAGTACTGTAAAAGCTCCAAGGTGTTATAATTAAAAATGTGTCAATTAGTTATACAGTCAACTAAAAGAAAACGACCGTTAAGAATTATTTTCATCCATATAGCAGCCCTTTCATTCCTCATCTGTGTTTGTACTTTTAAATTACTGATCAAAATGCTGTGTTCCTTGCAGAAAAGGCGTATCAAGTGTGTCTTAAATGCCCGCAAGGATACTAATCTATGAACACCACATACTATTTGTTATGTATATATTTAACATGCATTTGAAAATACATTAATTCATTGAAAAGATGCAGATTTTCTGACCACTGCTTTGGGCAGCTGAATACAATGTCTCTCTCTAGAAAAGCTAATACCATTTTAATAACAGACATGAAATAGAAATTTTAATTAAAGAATGCTTCTTTTTTTTCTATTTGATCCTTTTTGGTATGTATACAAATGTGGAATATAATTAGAAACATTGTAATTAAAGAAATAATTAGGCACCGCAGGCTGGTATCACAAACATTTAGGGCAATTTCAAGCTTTTACCACCATGTCACATTAACAAATTCCCTCCCTCATGCAAAGTTTACTAAACAAAATCACCAGGTCTTTAGCCATTTAAAATGAATAAGATACATTAACAAGAAAATGAACATTTTATCTTGTTGGAAAGGGGAATAAAATGATTCCTGCATAAATTAAAACCCAGAAATCAGTTCTACTTGGACGAATCTGTGCAAACAAGTTCCTTTTCATGGGTAGCTTTATTTTATTTTAATTAAATGACAGACTCAGCCCACTGCAAATAATTGTGGTGTTAATCTCACTACATTACTTTGAACAGAAAATGAGCAAAAACTGGTCAACGTTAATCAATTCCTTGGAGGAAGAGAGTATTTTTTGACAGACTTGCATAATGGATGAAGCACAAAATGAGATAATTGGGAGATGTTTGTCCTAGAGGGCGCAAAGTTTGTAATTACATGTAAAAAGTTTTATTATATCCTTATGTTAACTCCTTTGCATGCATGAACAATGTATGCTCATAGAAAAACTCAACAAAAGAGGGGTTTGGTAGTTGTGTCAGCTATTTAAACCTGTGCTTACTTTATTATGCTAATGAATGCCTTAGTCAACAGACTTTCATCTTAGGCAATCTTCTGTAAACAAAATTAATAAAACATTAGAAAAATGCTTAAAATTTGCCATGTACTTACTTTGCTTATCATATATATATACAAAGTATGTAAAGTGAAGTGATGATTGTTTAAACTTAACTTAGAAAACTCTAAATCTCAATATTTACTTTTTCCTTTACTATGATCCCTATCATTACTGCCAAAAGAATATAATAAAAACTGAGAGCACACTGTAGAAGACATCAACATAGAGACAGTATTTTCACAAGAAAGTAAATTACGTGGATTACCAGGTGGATGATACAGTCTGGCACTATCAAACGCAAGAAAGTAGAAAATCTAGAGATGGTCTAAAGACCCAGCCTTAGAAGAAAAATTTTCACCAGAAGGAAAGAGAGTCTTTCTTCTGTCATTAAGAGGTTTTGATCAGACTCCTCACTCAGTGATTCTGGGAAACACTGGGGTGTTTGCCCTGTTTTCACCTTCTCTATTCATAGGACTAGATAAGAATTAGAAAAATTTAGAATATTATCTTATCTTATTACACGTACCATTATAACATGGATTTGGAAAAATTTTCCTAATAGAAAATTAGGAATGCATTAATGCACTCTTCCTTTTAATTGTCATGTTTTGTTTTGCAATACATTCTGTTATAAGGTTACGATCTTTTAGAAAAATGATACCTAAATGATAATAGCAAACATAACAGGGGAACCTTGCATTTCTTACCAAGCATCGGAATGTGAGCTCCAACTATATGAAACTGGAATGATTGTAGTGAAAAGCAACATGTCAAAGTGCAGCTCGTCTTCCAACCACAGATTTGATTCAGTAAATTGAATTATTCTGTAGAAGCTTCACAGCACCTGGTTAAATTTTAGAAGTCTTTAAAACCAAAATAAATAAAAAAAAGAAAAACACAAGAAGCTGAAGAAATATATCTCTATGTCCAGTTCTGAATTAATTTTCAAGGATTCAGTGAAGAAATCTTGGATGCCATTTTAAACGTTTAACTGATGTAAATTCACTCTTTGCTCATCTAATAGCCAGTAGTTCATATCATAAAACAAGACTATAATCTGAGGGACTCAGCAAGCCTTGCAAGGAGAGAATTTAACAAATTTTGCAAAAATTCTGCAAAAATCAAATCTATGGCATGTTATGAGGAACATAATCAACATCCTATAAGGATGTTATGATACTCCTATGAGGAACATAATCAACATCACTAAACCCAAGGCCGTCTTAGGTTTAGTGATCATGAAAAGGCCAAGTTTTCAATTTGTAGTGATGTAAGGAGGGGTGTTAGCAAAACCTCCACCTTGGACTTCCAGAGGACGCACTTGAGCCAGTTCAGAACCTTGGGAAATAGTCCTGAAGGGCAAAGGGGTCCAGGAAGGCTGGATGCTCTTCAAGAAGGAAATCTTAAAGGCCCAGAAGCAGGCTGTCCCCAAGTGTTGCAAGATTAAAGGGCGGGGAAAATGGCCAGCCTGGATGAACAAGGAACTTTTGATGGGACTTAGGAATAAAAGGAGGGTTTACCACATTTGGAAGAAGGGACAAGCAACTCAGGAGGTACAGAGATCTCGTTAGGTTATACAGAGAGAAAATTAGGAAGGCAAAAGCCCATCTGGAGCTCAACTTGGCCACTAACATAAAGGACAACAAAAAAAAGTTTTTATAAATACATCAACAAAAAGAGAGTCAGGGAGAATCTCCATCCCT
>VYZM01005607.1:6045-21213 GCA_013398915.1 Dromas ardeola | reverse complement strand
GGTGAGGCCTCACCTCGAGTGCTGTGTTCAGTTCTGGGCCCCTCTGTACAAGAGGGACATTGAAGTGCTGGAGCGTGTCCAGAGGAGAGCTACCAAGCTGGTGAGGGGTCTGGAGACCAAGTCATACGAGGAGAGGCTGAGGGAACTAGGCATGTTTAGTTTGGAGAGGAGGAGGCTGAGGGGAGACCTCATTGCCCTCTACAACTACCTGAAAGGAGGTTGTAGGGAGGTGGGTGTTGGCCTCTTCTCCCAAGTGAATAACAACAGGACCAGAGGAAATGGTCTGAAGCTGCGGCAGGGGAGGTTTAGATTAGATATTAGGAAGAATTACTTTACTGAAAGAGCAGTCAGGCACTGGAACAGCCTGCCCAGGGAGGTGGTTGAGTCACCATCCCTAGAGGTATTTAAGAAACGTGTAGATTTGGCACTTCAGGGCATGCTCCAGTGGCAGAGATTGTAGGGTTTTTTTTTTGTGTGTGTATGGTTGGACTCGATGATCTCAAAGGTCCTTTCCAACCATGAAGATTCTATGATTCTAAAATAAACTAATAACATTCTATTGATGACACTTTCATCTGTAAGGAGCAACAGAGTTTACTAATTTGTATCTGGCTTTTAACAGCATAGCAAAGTAGGCCACATACTACATCCCAGTGCTACACTTTTCTCATTTTTGGATTATTTTTTCCCCCTTTTTCATGGTTTTCTGCCCATCTATGAAGGTACACATCTGTTGCCATCAACACCTAAATTGCACATCAGTGTTTCTGATGAAAATAAAAAATGTCATGGCAATAAGAGAATGTTTTGAAAGCAAGCCAGTTTGTCAGTAAATTATAAGCTTCATTATCATAAAACTCTAACAAATTGAACCCACATCTCATTAACTGAAAGCACAACATGACTGCAGCAATATTCATCTCCCAGATGAGTGCTTATCTACAGGGGGAAGAAAGATAAAACTTTTGCTGAGAGGTGCCACTAATGATAGCATTAACTTTATTTATTAAAGAATGCTTAAACATTTCTGAAAATACACACTTCCACCTTCAACTACACTGTTCTGATTAAGTAAAATACTGTACCAATAAATTTTATGAATTTTAACTTTTCTCTATCACAGAACCACACTTTAAATTAAAGACGGAAAAATGTTTTATCTTGGGTTTTATTTTCTTTGGCTTGCAACTTTTCCATCCCTTCCAGAAGAATAATCTGTAAATTGAACTCTCTCATGAGCTGCTCTACACTTTAGGTATATTCATAAGGAATATTAAAGCAAAACTACCCAGATGTTATCGAGTTTGCCAGCTTAACTTTATTTCTAAAGAAATTTCTTCTGTTTCTATAGACTTTTTGAAACTTAATTATAGAAACCACTGACAAAAGTCTGCTCTGCAATACATGAAATGAAGCATTATAGCGATAGTATTAATTAATGAAGGCAAACATTACATTAGGATTTCCAATCACTTCACGCTTATGAAAGCAATCATTTGGTGCTCTCAACCAACATCCTAAACTGCTATCAAGTGAGTCCCTTTAGTTGTATAATAAAAAGCACCCTGCCCGGAATGAAAGGACACAACCGCAGCTCTCTCCAGATTCTGAAAAACAGTGTCTTGCCACAGCACATCTGTATGCACACTGCTTTAAGACAGTAGTAGAAAAGATAATCTTTAACTCTCTGACAGCCTTCCTTCTGGTCCTCATCTATATCTGGTGAGGTTTTTGTGTGTTGCTGAAAGTCTGAGTAACTTGCTTTGATCTGGGTATCACTCTCAGATTCTCCAATTTTGGTACGTGTGATACTCTTGAGACAAACTGTAAGTCTTCAACCATCAATAAGTTCAAATAAAACATGCAAACATGTATCCCTGGAATCTTAAAAATCATACATTTTCCAGCTGAAATGCATCCTTCTTTTTTGTACAGAAACTGCATGCATCGGAATGAAATTCATCTTGTAGCATACAGAATAGGTGGAAGGTGGAATTCTAAGATGATAGTATGATATAATTTGTTTTTGAAAGCATGCCTATAATAGAAAAATTTAGACAAATGTTAACATGAATATATCTTGCAAAAAATTACTGGTTGTGAAACTCAAATAGCTCTTCTTCCTTTATTCAGCAATGAGGCCAGCCTGTTCAATTTTGTCCTGTCACAATATATATTTTCAAATAAAAAATTTTAAAAAATTGCAGTTATCTTTAAATATCATATAAGTCAGTGAAATCTTATTTTAATATTGTTTACTTTCCAAAAGTATTTTAGAGCTCAATATTGGACTCTAGCTTACAAAAACAACAATAAAAAGACAATTCTGAAGCTCAGATATCAAAGTCAATGTTATATAAGTAATTATTTATTCTGAAGGGAAAATATCAACTCCATGTAGTGAAATCAATTGTGACTTGTTTCTAAACAATATTGGACAGCTTAAATTGGCAAATATATATGCATTCTATGAAACTGAAGATGTTTGAAATTATTTAGTATCAGATGTTGTTTACTAAATGCATGAAACTAGGAAAACAGCAAAAATATTTTATGTAACTGTTGGTGGTCAAAGAGGGTAATAAGAAATACAACAGAAGCACAATACTCTGTCTAAAAAAGGTTAATGAACCCTCAACTGATGTAAATCAGTGCAAAATTAAACCCTTACACTAACAGATTCTTTCCTATCTGGTGGTTCTCTTCAGACCCCCTGGAGCTGCCTCTACACCTGATGCCGTGGCTGTTACTCATGCCAAGTCACACTGCACCACACAGCTGCTTGCCAAATAAGCTTGGTTTGATGAATAGCTAAAATAACAGGCTACTTTCTTATTTTGAAAAGTCTCCCTGAAAATGTAAAACTAAGGGAAAACAGTCTTAATTCCCAGGACATTTTAAGCATGGTGAAAACCATGGATTCTGCTAGGACTGATGCATTTAGCCTCTTGTGAGGCTCTCAGCAAATCAGGTGACCTTGTATATCGATTTCATTTCCTACAGTTTGTCTCCTCCATTTATTACTCTGTATGTACCACTGCAAAGATACCAGCCCTTGCTTCTGCTATTATTGTTACCTGTAGATGCATAAGTGGAGAATGTAGAAAGATTATTTTCACATGCATTTTCTTGATCTAAATTTTACTAAATTTTAACAACAAAATTCCAGAAGGACCTATGTCTTAACAGTTTCTAGAACCTCTTTTTCTTCTTTTCTTTTCTTTTTTTTTTACTCTAATTTCAGATTTCTCCTTCATTCTAAATATTTTTAGTAGGCTTATACTGATTGTAACACATGATAAATTTTGTTCACAATTTCCCCAATACAATGACAATATAAGGAAACGTGTCGTTTTCTTATGACGATTTGGAGAATTATTAGCAGGGTTTTGTTCTAAATATTTAAAACTGCAGCTACAAAAGATATTATTTTGGTAGAATATCTTCCGTTTCCCTATTTCCAAATTATCTAAATATTTGGACAGCAAGGGAATTGCCAAGAAACAGAAGGTGAGGGAATCAGCTTTACGACGCACAGCACCACTTATGTCAATTTTGTAGCTCTTCTTACACAGATACATCCATCCTGAGGAAGGACAGAAGCCATAATTGAAGCTGTGACTTTGGCTTACAAACAGTGGATGGACTGGGGTCAGCATGTACACCTAAACAAAATCTCTCCCAGACCACTTCTTTACTATATCGCAATCAGCACAAAATTAGTTTGAACTCATATTACTGCAAGGGGAAGCCATTACCTATGCCATCTCTGGCTTATCAGTGTCATAATATTTGGAGAATACTGATAATGAAAGGTTAATTTGGAATTTTTTTTTCTGATTCTATAATACTGGAAACTATTTCAAATAATGCACTCCGTAAAAAGACTTGAGCTGGAAGGTGAGCTGAAGCAAATATATTTAAAAGCTTATTAAAAATAAAAGTTTATTAAACATTATGGCCAATCCACAGTATTTATATTTACTAAATACTCATTCAAATAACTTTTTCATTCTTGCTTCTACAGCTGTGTTCACTCAACTCAAACAGATTTTTCTGTTGGATCAGTGGCAAAGTTTCAACTTGACTACCTACCTTCGCCACTACCTTTTCAGGACACCTCTCACAAGTTGTTCTTGCAGAGAAGGACATAAAAAGTAAGAAATATGACAGCAGACTGCTCCTGTTCTTATGTAAGCATGATCTCCTGGCAACGAAGCTATGTGTGCCCCAGATGTCCACAAACAGAAAGACTCTGATCAAATAGGATCGTGCTCCTCTTGGTCTTTAATTTCTTTGGTCCCTGCCCCTAAGATATTATCCCAAATATACGTCCAAAACAAGAGGGCTGATTTGTGGTGTGCTATGGCACAGAAAGCATAGGCTGGTTGGGACATGGTGCGAATGCATGGTGGGATGTGGTAGGGCAAGAAACCTTCTGGGATAGCCTTGGAAGACAATTTTGAGCAAAGGAGCCAAATCTTATGTAGATTATGTTTGTTCAAACTGCCCACAGAAACCGTTTCCTGGTCTGAAGCATTCTGTGGTCTGCACCCAAGTTTCTCTGCCCTGAGTATCCTTGGAAATGAAAAATAAAAATAAAAAAATAATCATACTTGAAGTAGAAAATTAAAAGGCTGAGTCCAGAAGAGCGTGCCCAAAGGTGTTACAGAGCTAAAACAGGCCACCTTTCCAGAGATTCATCAAAGACCTCTGTCCTTAGCAACTGTACTTTCTTGGGAAGTCTGATACAAGCACTGGCTTAATATGTGTGATCTGAAATCATAGCCTGACATGCAAAAGATAAATATTAATAGACTTTTCATGCCATTGAACTACTATTAAAAATTTAGACCCCCTCCTAAAATAATTAAGCCCATATTTTAGTAAAAAAGTCACCACACTTCTAATACTTCATAATCTGTGTTACATGGCTAATTGCTTCCAGGATGGCATGTCAAATTTAGATTCCATTAAATTATTGTATTAAATCTGAACATTTATGAACAACCCTTCAAGGCTTTATGCTCAAAAGGGATTAGTTTTTACCAAAAGATTTCCCCAAGCGTTCCAGAATATATTTATTTGACTTTGGAAGACTTTAGAAGTTAAAATCTAGCCCATAGCCCAGACAAGCTGTGTAATATTACTAAGAATAACAAATACATTATGTTGGCACTTCTAAACTTCCCTGAAAAGAAGCCAAAACACATATCTGCATTTTAGCTAGGCTAGACAAATATAATTAGTTTTTGCTGCATAAAGTTATTGTTTGTTTAAATGTTGTAATCCTTATACTAAATATAAGACAAAATTTAATTTGATGGCACCAGTAAATATTTCATCAAAGCTACGTAACATAGTTTTTCTTTTCCTGATGACTATTTTATATTTACATAATTAGAACTCTCTACAATTTCTCCTGCTGTTTCCTACAGATTGGTTAATAGATCATTCATGAAGAAAAAAGAAAAGAGGAAAAAAAAGAGAAGAGAAAAAAAGGAGCAGGACTTCTACTAATCTGTAAAAGATATGCTGATTTCTTGGTGTGTATACATTAGATTTATATGCAGATATAATACAGTGAATGAGGAAAACCAAATCACGCACCTGAGATTTTTGGCATTTGGTTCAGATGTTTCAAAATTCCCATGTCATCCCTGGGACATGGTTTAGGCACAATCTCATTGACTGAGGTCTACTCCATGCTTAAATCCTTGGCATTTTTAAGTTCCACCCATGATCTATTATGGTAATAGTTGTAGTACTTAACTGATGCAGAAACAGGGTTTCATTCAACACATGGATAGGAAATCCCACAGTCTTGAGTATTACTTTATAGCGGTCATACCACCGAATGTCAGGTATCCTTACCTTCTCAGTACGTTTAAATACATCTGTTACATGAAGTGAATTTCTGAGCTGTAGTGCCTCAACTTTAAGCGTCTCCACTACAGTCAAATCCCACCATCGGATAGGAGAGAGAATGAAAAGACAAAGATGTGTCTGAAAGGGCAAAAGCAATTAACTTTCACAACTTTTGAACACTTCTGACACATTACGCAGAGATCCCAGCCATGAATCATGACCAATCCAGTTTCACCAGGAGGGAAACAAGAAATTTGAGCCATACTGAATTTTCTGCTGTCTTTGGGTACTATGTATTAACATCTAGGGTTTTTGACAGCCAATTCTTTTTAGCATATATGAATTGCACAGGGGAAAAAAAACCCATCCTTAACGGGGGATAATGAACATTTGCCTATCATCACTGAGGATATGAGAACCACCTCATTTAAATGCTGATCAACATGTACCCAGGCTAGATGATCAGACTAAAACATGGTGTATTTATACAAACACACACATATATATGTATATATACATGTCCTGAAAGATTTATGGAATGACTGAAAAGCAGAAGGTAAAAATACATTTCATCTTGGGCTCCTAATTCTGTTAGGCTCTTTCCAAATATCCAATTCTGTATTTGTTTTTATTCAGATCTCACTAGCTGAAGGGACTCTCACTGCTGAGCTCTAACAATGCAAACAGTCCCTGTCCCAAACACTTAAAAAGCAAACAAAAATGAAAAAAGGAAAGACTAAAATAGAGAGGACTTCACCTTTTCTGCATCTCAGCCTACCACTGCATCTGCTGGGACATGCTGCCATTTCTGAGATCTATTTCACTGAGCAATAGGTTGATTTTGAATAAGTGCTGCTGAACTTTTCTGTTTCCAAGGGATAAAGACTGTCACATTTACACCCCCTCCTGACAATTTTGCCCATATTTTCAGTGGAACAGCAGTCCCACCTCAAAAGTGCAGAAAGCAGACCTCTTTGCTGATTTGGTTATTAAGGTATGGTTTTCAGCTCATTGGAATCTATCTTACACTTAATTTATTTCCTTTAATTGGTTTCAGTGTTAAGAGCAAGATCATATTTATGTTTCTATTACACTGTAATTTATTTATTAAGTTTGAATAATGTACTAAAGTGCAGAGCACTGACTGGGAAGAGGCATTTATGAACTATAAGGGAAAATTATTGTTCCTTCAGAAGAACACAATGTCCCTCATCAAAGGCCTTGAAGTCAGAATCTAAGCGCTAATTCTTATCTAATTTCTTTAAATAAGATCTGATGAATCTCCGTCCCTCCAAATTAGAAAACACTTAGAAAATGGGCTGGAGCTGACTGCAGCAAGGTGAAAAACAATTAAATCTGTCACTACATTTAACTCATTAATATGAATTTACACAGTGCTGCTAATACAGGTAGGCAATGGTCTCCCTGTTTCAAACAGACCTGGCAATTTGCAAATTGCAAGTATCTGCAACCTTTAGTTCCAGCTACACATAGAAAAAGTTCTGCCGTTAAAGAGGGTTTTCATGCTTTTCAGTTGGCAGTCAGGCATGTAATTAATCAATTTCTAAATGCCAATGCAAATGCTGGGTTTTGCATGTGCATATTTACCATCTTCAAACACTATTTCAAAATTTGGACCACTTGAGTAAATCATCTATAAACTGCTTCTTGTCTGTTGGTTTATGTCTCTTTCACAGTAGTTTAAATTTTGCATGCTGGTTTGTACTGAATGCTTTGTTTCTTTGCATAAATAAATAAACTGCACAAAAATAACAGCAGTCTATTTCCATATAATAGCAAACAATTTCAAGGCAAAACAGCTGCCTTTAACTGACATTGGACCTACATTAGCACTTCAGAATTGAGGAAACATTTCTGAGTTGTTCAGCTAAAAACATGTCTAATAAATACATTTTCTTCAAAAACAATATAAAGAAATCAATTTCATATCAAAAGACAAGATAAACACACATAGAGGAGCAGCATGGCATGTCCTATAGACCTTCACAAATAAGGAAACAGACCTTTCGTCAGCTGTGATTAAAAGGCAGTTTTACCAAACACAAGTGACAGCAACACAAGAACACTGTGCAATTTAACAAAGAATTAGGACTGCTTCTTCTGGGTGGACTTCTATCATTGTTTTAATTTTAGGCCTCATAAGTGTATTTTCTTGCATCTTAAATTATAGGCAGGATATTATGCTCCATCTTGCACACTGTTCATTTGACCATATAAGAAAAAAATTATTACTGAAATTCTTAAATGTATTAAAATCACTTAGTCGATCAAACAAACATTCTCTAAAGGAACAAGAAACAGCCAGCATGTTTTCTGACTCATTTAACTAATCATCTGAACACTTTCAGTTGTTTTCTTTTGTTAAACTTTAAATCTAAGCCAATTCTTGAAAGGTGAAATGTTGATTACAATTTGCAGTCACAAAAAGAGGAGTGCCATGTTACAGAAAAGAAAGAGGCAAATGCTTCCAGCCTTCTGTCTGTATGGTAGGACATTACACATGTTGCTGTGTATTGCAGTCACTAAATGGAAGGAAATGAAAGAGTTCTTCTGTCTGATGTGTTTTACTATTTTCTTAATCTCTCTGACAAGGAAAATGACAGCAGGCAGTTACACAGGGCTTGAGACTTAAAAAGAAAAAATTAAAAAGCTATTTAGTCGCTGAGGTTTGAGAGTATTAAGCATCAGAACTGTGGTCACAACTCTTTAGAAGGAAAAATGTGTCTTGGCAAGACTATTTTATACTTAATGCAGTGAACAATGGATAGATGAGCCTCAGTCGATATTTTGTCTTTAACTAATTTTCATTTTAATATAGATGTGTTTGCCTGTTTTTTTTAACTGAAATTCTACCCAGGCATTTCATGCTAGTCAGACTTGCAATATTCTATTTTGTAACTTGCCCTGTATTCATTTAAGATACTAGAAAAAGTCCTGTGTACTTAAATGGTTGAAAACCAAATCCTTATTGCGGGCCCCAACACTCTTCATGGTGTGGCAGAAAATCATTCCGACCCTACTGCTTGGTGTTCTTCTGTAAATCAATTCTCTCTTCTCTTTCTTTCTAAAGTTTCTCCACCTGCTAAGTGGATGTAATAATAACCCTTCTCTGTGACCTTTTACATCTACCTTACACAATGGATATACCAAATAGAGTACATTATGTATAAAATGTTCTCCCTAAATATTTACACGCTACCATTCTCCAGGCTGTTTTCCTCTAGTTCCAAACAAACCATACATATCATAGCGAGAGCAAGAAAGAAGAAGCTAACAAATACAATTAGCAATTTAAAGGGATGCTTGGAGCTATTTGGCTGCTGAAGTAGTTGTTACCGATTTAGCAAGAAACTTCTTACCCTTGACTCAGTCAGCTCAGTATAACAGAGTTCAATCTTTTTCTTCTTTGACCTTCTTGGCCTAATTACAGGAGGGATTCATGTGAATGCAGGGTAGCTGCTGACTGTCAGCAGTCTTTTACCCAATCAAAATTACTATGCAACTCTAACGTGGACATTTAACTTTTTTAAAGCATTTATTATTTACTAATTAGAAAATTCCCATCTTTCCAATCTCATTGTTTCTTAGCAACACTTACGCAGTGAAGTATGTGCACTGGCCCAAAGTAGCATACTTACACCATTAAGCCACATCTGTTAGCAGATCTTTCGTTTTCAGACTTCATTTTACAGGAAGCACAATATTTTACTGTCTTTTTTAAAACGCATTTGTGGACCTGCATTATATACAACGTAAAAATGAAAAATTTTAAATGGCACTTTCTGTGTTCTATATTGCAAGAAAAATGTATTGTTTTGCCAATAATGCAAATTTTTCACTGCTTCACTATTATTAAGAAAGAGTAAATACACACATGTAAGATTCCCAGCTGGAATTTCAACACAAACCTCAAATTAGTTCAGCAACACAGGAATCATCTTTGAAGTCTTTTCAGTTGAGAGGCCACAGATAATCATTATAAGCTAAATACCCATCTGTTTTTCTGGCAAGTTCTCAGTTTCTACTACCCATCCAGCATTCCCTAAGACCGATTTCCTTTTCTAATTGTCTGTATTTCTTCCCCTTCATCAGGCTTTAGAAATTACAACAAATTAGTCACATTTTACTTCCTTCCCACACCCAAGTGACCAAAGTCCCACACCACCCACACGGCTGGATTCAGATTGCTTAGGGACTGACATGGAGAAAGAAGTATAACTTGCTGCCAGGCTACTTGCAGGAGGTAGACTTAAATGACATCAGAGTACATAACACAAGAGAGCTTATAATAAGGACAGTGAAAACCGGAAATAATGAAGAATTATTTCAAAGATCCAGGAAGAGAACACCAAATGATCTCAGCAATCCTTTCTAAGGTCAAATGGAGACTTTAGGAAGAATCTGATATACAAAACCAAGCTGCAAGAGCATCAATGATGCAGGAGAGAATGGATTTAGATTAGTATAGTTTTGCTTATTGGATACTATGACAGGCCTGTAAGAAAAGTAAGTAGAGTTATAATCCCTTTACAGGAGATTAAGCATGGTCTCAGATATGTCTAAAATGCACTTGGAGATGTGAAGACAGTGGTATAAAGCTGATTTGCATCTCTTGATCCTCCACCCGTAGACTACTCAGAATTTCAAAAGAAAAGAGGCTTCGGATTTTTGATCTTCAAATACTGTGGCACCACTACCATGATTCCACCACTGAGACAGTATTTAAATATGTAAAGTTATTTTTGATCTCTTCGGCAGTTAAACACCTTCTGGTGTTTAGAAGAAGAAAAGAAATTCCTTCTGGTCTGACATCCTTATGTCTTGGTTTCACGTATATAACTCACCAAAATATCCAAAATTCAACATTTTATCCAACCATAAAACTTAAATGTTAATCTAAATTCAGTCTTGGTAACACAAGACGAAAACAAGCAGGCTTTCTTGGGAGAACTAGTAGACAAATCAGTGGTTAAAGGATGGTGAGCTGAAGTTTTGACAATTTATCTTGAGTTCCTAACAGTTTTCAATAACTTGATCAGAAGATTCCCCAGGATGAATAGCTTTTTCTTTAACAACCTGTTCCTTTTTAGTTACACTTATCTCACAAAGAGCAGAAAGAGCTTTTGAAAAGGTATCTGGGTATTGCAGATGAACTTCCTATTGTACTGTGCACATTGTGAAGTTGGAAGTTATTCCAAAAAATTACAGTGGCTTGAACTGATACATTCAGCTCCTAGTTGTAAGGAGACTTAGCCCCAGTGTGATAAACACTTCCTGTATTTTCAGACCTCAGAATAAAGGAGTTGGGAATCATTATGAACATCAAAAATATTTTCTGTATTACCTGCAGTTGTAAAACCTAAGCCTGATACAGACAATATGTCAATAACGTCTTTCTAACTAACCGGGTCCGTAGATAGTTTTATAAAGAGGTGGTAATGACTTTATTTCAGGTCCACAAACCTTCTCATGATCTTATTTTTATTCACATTATTATTAATTATCTATTCACGTTGATCCACAAATGCCTTTCATGCAAAAAATGTTGCACTCTAGAAGACAGTGTCCACAAAAGCTTGCACATTTGAATATCCATCTTCCTTGCTGGATTCAATTATACTTCAAAAATCTTTTCATTCTTACAATTACAGACCCTTACAACATGCACATCCAGGGAGAGGTCTTATTAGTACAGTGAAAACGGGTTAAGGATTTTCTCCCTCTTATGCTTGTTACAAGCATTATCGCAAGAAGAGATTCATGTTGTGCTGTTTATTATTTATAGTTCTCATTATATTCTTTGTCACAAGACTGCAGCATCAGAATTTTAATGCCTCATATATTCTGTGGAAGATAATAGTAAAGTGTACTACTTTGACCTTTTCAGTGTCCCGTAGTTTGATTCATTAGCCATTCCTATTCTCTCCTATTAACAGCATCAGTAACCTGGGAAGAACAGGTAGATTGGGCAACCAATCAAAAAGCAGAATACCAAAAAGGTTAAAATCTAGATTTATAAATCTATTCAAAGTTTATAATCCTTTCCAAACTATGCTTGTTATAAAAATTACATCTCAGTCTTCTGGCAAAGATTATTGCTGCAATACAACTAATGTAAATAAAATACTTACATTAACTTTTGAGATTGAAAGCCTTTGCTGTTTAGAAAAAGCCAAAGGTGAAAGAGCTCGTTATAGAGTCTATTTGTCACATACCATGTCTATCCATTTATGTCCAGGTTATGGGTACAGTTTGAGGAAATACTGTAGCCATTGCATTGTCATGTAATAATGATATTAGAAGTGCCAGTGAGAAGTGCTGCTTGTAAGGCGGTGTAAGAAAAAAATATATTGAATAACATACTTCTATTTCATTTCACAGTAAAGCAGATTCCAAGCAGGAAAGCTGAAGTGGCTTACACACAATTATTTCATGATCAGCAAGTATTCTCAAATGATTTCTTAGACAGTGTTTAGTGCACAATAAGAGTAGACTCTTGAGTACAATATAAAGACATTCCTACTATAACAAAGATAATGATGCTAATAGCAAATTAAAAAAATATGAGAGCACAGAGGATAAATAAGAAATTCATTCATATCATCATTCCATTTTACTACTGCAGAGTCACAATTTAAAAGCAGGATTATTTTAAATGTCTTTAAAAGTTAAACAAATGATAAAATGGTAATAAAGCCATATCCTTTATGTGCCTTTGCTTAGCTTAAAATATATCGCACTATATGCGATAATGATATTGACTGTAGCATACAGAAGATTCTACAGCTCAGTAATTCCCTAAACCGGTAAGAATTTTACAAAAATTTGGTTATGTTAAAACTCTCAGAAATGCTATATTTCTCAGCACAATATAGCATTCTAAATGAAAAATATAAATAAACAAACGCAGTAAATTATTTCTGTAAACTCAGAATTTCTTTTCCTGACTCCTATTAAAATTGGGTTTTACTATGTATCCATAGATAAATGAAAAGAAGCATTGGACGTTATAGTTATAATTAGCTTTGTTAGAGCAATAGGCCCATGGAGGATTTACTTTCTGCTTCAAACATTTCGCCATAACAGACATTGATGACTTTAGAAAAAAAGAACTATGGACTCTTTTTTCCTTTTTGGTTATCTGAGAGCTTATTGTTACCATTTTTCACGTTCTCAGCCATTGTGTAGTTTAACAATTTGCAGAGGTGAAGCTAGGAGGGATATACCTGTTTTTATTCAATGCAGTCTTCATCAAGCAGCCAATAAACGTGTTTTATTGCTCTTCCCATAGCAGGCATTACCGCCTCCCCTATGTAAAAAAGGCCATATATTTTGAGTTCTTATAGTCACTCAATAGCTAATCAGGAACTCGTACTATTATAAATGTGCTGAAGACAATGCATAATGTCACCGCCTGAATGTTGATTATTCCTTAAAAAAGAAACGTCTATTAGTAATAGGTCACTTGTGCAGTATAATGGCTAACTCTAGGCATAAATTATTTTTTAAAGCCAAATATATTTATATAGTAGGTATTCTTTAAAGATCATCAATAGAACGTAATACATTTACACAAATTACAGGATAAAAATGCGTTCTGGGTACTAGTGTCATTCCTTCCCTTTCCATTACTTGGACCAGTACCTAAACTGTATATTGGTGTCTCTACAATCTCAACACAAACTCATCTTGTGTTTGCAAAGGTTTCTGTACTAAATGTGTTTTCTTTATTAATAAGTGATAACATTTCCACATAATGCATTAAACACCTGTATTCTTACACAGAGTACTGTGAAGTCTTTTAGTAGTTTCGTAATGGCACTAGCATTTTATTTCGTCCGAGTTGTCTTCATTATGCTTGCACTGCATTTGGCTTTCCAGATGCAAATGAATTTACCATTTATCTCAAGGAAGTTTACCTGGAGCTGCTTTAATTTAGAAAGTCAGAATCAGAAAGGCATGCGTCCAAACTCACATATTTATGTACACTCCTGTATTTTCTATTATTTTCCCTCCTCAGTACTATAGAGGTCTTCCTTTTATGTTTGGTCAAGAGGACATTTTAAAACAAAATCACATAGAAGATGAGCCATTCTATGGTATCCCTAACAGTAAAATTTATTCAGATTTCCTCCTCACCATAACAATCATTTAAGTGGATTAGAAAAACCTCTGCAGATAATAACATTTAGCTTATGTCATATCTTTGAGAAAAGATAACATTAAGTTGCTTTTAAATTATTATAGATATAAGGACTAACTAATAGTATTAATTTAACTGCATTCATTCAGTATATATGTTTAGAATAAAGAGCAAGTGCAACAGCAACTCATATTTATATAAATTTCATATTTTATCCAGGAAAGGAGAAACAGAGTATATTTATAGTAGTAAAACAGAAAAATGTGAATTAATTTTCCACCCCAAGGCTTCAATTATTGTCATGACATTTCTGCAGACTCTTTCATGTTGCACCTGTTCCTAAGACACAAGATACAGATGTCAGTAGAGATGCAAAGTAAAACACTTCAGAAATATTCACAGCCAGTGTGACATAGGGGGGTATATTTCAAGTATACTTTCTGAAGGAAAGAAACGCCATCATTATAGTATTAAAAAATTAAAGTTCTAATATAACTATTAACACATAATTACAGTATCATACTATGCTACATACTGAAATTGCAGGGAAAGTGCAATTGAGAATGAAGTCCTTTCCTCTTCATGAGGTAGTAGGATTCACAAATACATTAATAATATACTTTCTGTGAACTAAACAAGTTTCTTAATAGTATTCCTTTGTTTGCCACCCTTTATGTGGCACACAACTCCTTAAATATAAATCCATCGAGCACTGCAGATCTATTCACATTTCAAATGAAGCAACTTATTTAACAATTTCTTAGGCAATGTCTCTTGGGTTTAGCCGTAGGCAGGAAATGAAGTATAATTAGCACTTTTATGTGGCATTAACAAACAATCTTTTTAGTTCATTACTTTTTAATATTTGCACCAGTCTTCTGAAAGCAGATTAAGACCAACTGTAATTTCCATATGTGAGATTCAGTGACTATAAAGCTCAAAGAATGTTCACTTTAATCAAAGCCACTATGATGTCTTCAATTAAATTTTTTCCCAAGATCTTTTTGCAAACTTAGTTTTATATGAGTGAAGTGCTAATCTGAAATGTTTATTCACTTGATTCTGATTTTTCAGCTCACAGACATGGCCAGGGTCATAAGGAAAGGCTGTGTATACCAGTACAGAGCTGAATCAAT
>VYZM01005604.1:259683-280093 GCA_013398915.1 Dromas ardeola | reverse complement strand
GTCTGCCCTCCGGAAGTCCAAGCAACAAGTATTTTTTTGCTGGTAACAAGTAGTGAAGCCGCAGAATTCTTAGGAAGAACAAATCTTTAATTTGTTTATTTCAAGATGATCTAAGTAAATCAAGAATCAATACTTCCAAAACATTTTTTACACTTGAAATCTATAAATTCCCTTCCGCAAGAGCTCTGACATATGAGATAATAGTTTCCTGAACACCAAGACCAAAACCAGAAATACTACACCATCAGACACACTCCTTTACAGGCTACCTCATTCAAACTCATAAACCAGCATTTCATTCTGCCAAAGTGAGAAACTGAAAATATTCTCTCTGTATTTATTTTGCTCCAAACCTGTGCTTTCTACCTGGAAGATTAATTTTTTTATTTGAGGGGGAACAACAAGAAAGAACAAAAGTTCCATGGCAGTACAGTGCTTTTCTTATTTAAGCTGTGATCAAACTACACTTTGAATGACAGCAGCCCACAACAGAAAGGTGCTTAAAAACAACAGGCCATATTACAAAATTCTAGTAGCTACCCTGGCTATCTGCTGTTTACTGATGACATTCCCATTGCCTTCCAGAGAGAACACAGATCAGCACCTTTATCAAGTCGCTGGGATGAAAGCAAGCTTATCATAGATAGGATTAAGACATGAACATTACATTCAGATCCAGACTTCCCAAAGTTGAGAGCAATTTCATCCAGGCTTTGCAATCTGTTCACTTCTACTTCAGAAGAAAGAAAATAAATCATTACTTATTTTCCCCACTTTTATTATTTTCCTGACAACTTCTCTGTAATCTCGCAAGACTCCCTACATTACATAACTGTCCAAGCCATTCTTCCTTGTCTGTCTTTCCCCAGCAAATCAGATAAACTGATGGATCAAATTTCAAAGGTCAAATTTATCTTTGGTACTCAGTATTAGCCAACTTATTTTCAAAAGACTGAAGGTTGCAGCATATGCTTACACGCATTCTATATCAAAAAAAACTAACCAGGGCTGATGTTGGGAGGACAAGTTCCATTAAATGCTCTTCTGGTAGGACTGAGGAACGGACATCAATGGTACACTCACCTCACACAACACTTCTTTAAATACAGTTAAATACAGTGCAGGGAGGCTAGCCTCTGTATTGAGCCATACACTTTTAGGCTAAAATCAGGACTTTGTCAAACAAGAAAAAAAAAATTCAACATCTTATTCAATTCCTCTGGAGAAAGAAGCATGGGAGCCTCTCCTGTGAGCCACAGGAGACAGTATTTACATACAACTGTCTCAACTGCAACATTTTTGAAGTTTTGCTAATGGAGGAAACCATGAAGCCAGACACAGTCAAGGATTCAAAGCTATCACTCGCTTTTACCCGATTAGTTTCCCAATATAAAAGTTTGAGAGACAACAGAATATAACCACTTAAATTAGATATTATGCAAGCAGCTGAATGATGCTGCAGCGCACAATTAAAAATAGATTCCCCACATACCTCTTTATTTCATATTCAGACAGGGGGTCCCCACTTTACAGAAACAGTCTTGATAATGGCAAAAGACAGAACCAGAGTGTAAGGAACGTAATCCCAGATGACAGTGGGGAAACCTGCAGTGAAAAAATTACAAAGCCTCAATTTCCTTCAGCGGCTAAGGGATATATGTCACTCCAGACTGGAGGCATGGCATTTGAGGTAGGCATGGCCCAGCTTGACACCCAGCTATTTCAGAATCAGGCTTCATGAAAACCAAGCAATAAAATACAGTTCCACTTGTGCAAGAGCTGGTTGTATTCGTCCAGTACTACTCTTGACTACTCTGCTCATGGGAGCCTCCTCCACAAATACTTCCCATTGCCTACGCTACCATTCAGTTATTCCAGACACACAGATCCTACCTAGCATCTGATCAAAAAATCATAATGAAGATGCAGACAGCCGGAAAAGCATTATACCAAACTGCATTTTACTGTGTGTCCATAGTATCCATTGATCTAACACCAGCCATCCTGTTACCACATCACAATGCAGGCAAAGTCAAACCTGTGCTGCGAGAGGGGCAAGGGATTACACAAGGGGCCAAGGATCCAGAAAGCTCTTCTGAGGTACCTGTATATACATACATTACACAAACACTCTCAGCCTGGCCTACTGGCAGCTCTCAAAGTACCCAGACCCCAAACGTGTTCATTAACAAATTACAGGATGCTCCGTGAGCTAGGAAGCGGAGAGAACAACTTTCTCAAGTCTTTCTGCTGTGCTATACCTGAAGCCCTCAGGAAACGCCAAGAAAACCTTTCCCACCCAAAGTCCTTACACGTATCAAGGCAAGACAAACAAAAAGGTAGGGGAAAACCAGAAATACTATTCACATTCCTGAGTGCAAGAAACTGAAACACAAAAGAAGAGTTTACAGCCACACCAGAGTCCTTCGGCAGCCTTAACAGGTGATGTCAGGTCTCCCAGGTCCTAGAGCAGTGCTTCTCTTCTGAGAGTTAAAGTCAGGCAAGCAACTAAACCCTGATAAGCTCCAGACTACACAGCTAATATCAGCAAAATCTGAACTCAGACACAAGCAGTTTCCTCCCTAGTAAATGAAGCAGGAAGAACTTGTGCGCACACATGTATCTGTATATGTTGCATATTCAAGAGGGATGTGGATTCCTTTCTAGTGATTGCTTGTAGTTTTTTTTTTTCTGGAGGGGAGGGAATATTAGAAAAAAGAAAAAAAAAAAAAAGAGAGAGAAATCAAGCTTCCAGAAAAGACTCTCATGCTGTCAGATGCTAGTCTGGAGAAGCAAAGGAACCTCTGACAGGCCAGCTTCTTAATCTAAATGATTCCAACATTGGCAACTGACAGTCCTTTCAATGAAGCAGCACCTGAGTACTTAATAACAGAGAATTAACGATCTGACAATAGGCAAGGTACTTGCTCAGGCATTAGTAAGGAAACAGAGTGACACCTTACATGAAAAGCTACTTGAATGCCATTTCAACTTGTCAAATTGCAGAAAATAGAGCTGCAAATTGATAAAATCAAGGTTATTCATTATGTGAACTAATGTCTAATTTTCTTAAATTGCATCCATTTTACACAAGTTAAAACAAGAGAGATTCTGTGTGAAATATTAATGCATGGGAACGATCCTGGACAGGGCAAACTACCCAGTACTGCCAAGAACTGCTGTAATGCATTCAGAGATCCTACAGCTAGAAGACACCAAACCAATCGCCCTCTCTGACCTCCTATAAAACACAGATCATACCATTCCCTATATGAATTCCCTGCTTCAACTAGAGCACACCACCACGAGAGGGTGAAATTGCCAGCAAAGAAGAATCCATGACAATCTTGGTAAAACACTCCAATGTTTAATTACCCTCGTTCTTTTCAAACACGGCTCTTTCTTCTAGCCTAAGTTTGTCCAGCTGCAACTTCCAGCCAGCAGTAATCACAATACACTTGTCAGCTAGATGGAAGCACATTTCTGGTCCTTATATAGGTACTTATAGTCTGGTCAAGCCACCTTTAAACCTCTGCTCAATAAACTAAAACAGATTGTGCTCTCAGAGCATGTCGCTAAAGGACATGTTTTTCAGACCTTTTAATCATTCTGACAGATTGTCTCTGGTCCTCCTCCAATTTATCAGCATCCTTCTAGCACCATTGAAACAAGACCCCAGCATACTATCACAAAAGCAATTGCACCACTGACAAAGGCATTACCTCCCGACTCTCATTTAACAATCCCTTGTTTTCACATCCAAAGACCTTACTAATCCTTGTGGTAATTTGGGAACAGGTTCTTCAGCAGGTGCCTCAAGTCCCTCTCAGAGTCCTCCCCTTCCCTAAAGGGTCTCCGACTCTGCAAGCATGACGTCTTTAGTTCCTAGATGCCAAATTTAACTTTTGGCCCTATCAGAAGGCTCTTCATTTGCTTGCTTACACGCTCCTACATGGTACTACTGGCTTGGAAACCTGCTATCCCAGAATACTATCTTCCTTGTTGACACAGGACCAGGGGGAGCATATCTGTGACTTTAATCACTAATGATCTGGATTTTTCTTCTACATTCACATATTTTAAAAAAATATTAAACAACATAGAGCTAGGAACCAAATGCTGGAGGACCTTACTAGAAACACACCTGCCTAGCAATAATTCCGTGTTAACCATCAAGTTTAGAGACCTATCACAGCTGGCCAGTTGATAATGTCATTAGTGTGTGCCATGCTAATTCGCTATCACTTTTTTCACAAAAATTTCCTGTGGTAGCAAGTCAACTGCTTTAGAGATGCCTAGAGTATTTCCTTTAATCAACTAAATTTATCAAAAAAGAGATATCAAGTTAGTTTGACAGGATCTATTTTCCATAAACGCATCTTGACTGACATTAATTATATTACTCTTTTTAACTCTTTGCTACTCAAACCCCTTTATCAGCCATTTCATTATTTTGCCCAGGATCAACATCAAGTTGACAGGGCTATAATTATAGAATTTGTCTTGTTTACCCTTTTTATACATTGGCACAACATTAGGTTTCTTCCAGGCTTCTAGAACCCCCCCACAGATCCAGGAATTAACATCATCAGTGTCCCAGAGAAATGGACATGCCATCATTTTAAAAACTGATGGATGCGTGGGGCAGATTGGCTCCAGCACCTACTTACCTGGCACAGGATGTGCATCAAGCATCTCATTAAAGCACAACTAAGTCAGGAGTGAACACTGAGAAGGGACAAGTAAAAATGCTAGATGGGAGGTGCCTCAATCTAGCACACTTCCAGGGGCGTAAGTTACCACAAAAGAATCGCAAGACTCCTTTGAGAGGGAAACCCTCTGCAGCTGCCCCCTGACCTGTCCATCCAACAGAAGCAGGGAGAGGACCCCTGAATGCTGCCCTGCTTTGTGTGGTTTGACCAGAGACCGCAAATCAGAGCAACTGTGAGAACTGAGCACAAGTGAGCACATTTGGGAAGGTGGTAAAACCAACTCATTACCATGAAAGGAGACACCTCTCTGCTCAAGCCTTCCAGACATGGACCCTAATTGAAACCAATGCTGAACTCTCAAAGAGAGGAGATAGGGAAGCTTAGAGATGTCAGCAAAATCTAACTCTTAATGAAAAAAAGATTAGACAAGTGGAAACCAGGCTAAGAAGAGGCCAGAAGGCCTAGATGGAAGTGATAGGTGATGTAAGAGATGGGAACATGTCAAAGAGTAACAGAGGCATTGCAGAAGGGCAATAAGGCATCAGAGGAGAAAGAAGCAGTTAACATGGAGAAGATGGTGGAGGAGGAAGAAATTAAATTGACGGTACCACTGCAAAGCCAGACATAACTGCATGAAATCACGTTTCAACAATCCCCTCTCAGGCTGCTTCACTCAGATTTCACAGCCTGTCAAGCTCCATACCACTGCACAGAGAGAAACAAATATTACAGGCAGTGAGAAAACGAAACAGGGAGCTTTCAGGACTGAAACCTGGATCTCCTTACCACTCACTGTAGTCATGCAGCATAGCTGCTGTAGCTGCTTTGCTCTCCAGGGCTGTAATACAACCTGTGTTAACATTGGGCAGAGCCAGGACATTTGACTGACAAAAACAGTAGACAACAAAAGTCTTGTTGCCAGAGGTGCTGCAGGTGAGTTTGCTATTTGCCTCCTGACACAGCATGGCATTTTGTTGTTCTGAAGAGTGGAAGTCACAAAAGACAAAAACCCAAGAAACTTGGTAATTTCAAAGAACTGCTCTCACCCTTAAAAGCAACCTTGAGCTTTAAGGGTATAGAAGATACATTGGAGATGGGGACTGTGTGTTTCCAATCTTACCCCACTACACTGCCCAAATTAACTCTGGTAGGAAGAGGAATATGATTTCTAACTCAGAAAGAGAGGAAGATCCTGAGCAGTGAGGCGGTGTGGTGAAGAACAGAACAGAGGTGTATTTTGAAAGTACAACGGTAACTGTACTTAACACCAGTAACCTGACAGCACAAGGTCTTCAACTGCAAGGGTAACAATACTGGCAAGGGAATGCTAGTTGTGCCTCATTTTCATGGTAATAGACCCAGGCAAAAACAATGTATCATCAATTTACTAGGTTTAGTAAAACTTTATTGCACAATTTGCCTGTATGTAAAACAATATCAAACCCATTGCAGAGCTGGCCAAATTGACTGGCAACTTAGAAAAGATGGCATAGCTGACAGCAACCAAGCTAAAATGTTGGGACTAAATCAAACAGACAATGTCCCTTTAAGGGAACAAGCATAACCAAACAGGTCTATTTTTAAACCACTTTTGCAGACGGCTGCTGCCATTTCTGACACTGTTACCAGCAGCCAAGACAGCATCTGCGGCAGCAATTTCATAGAGACAGTACTGCAGGAGGGTGCTCCCCTACCTCCCTCCCCAGACTTGTCTCAGGAAAAGAGCAGTGAAAAGATTTTAATGAATTTTGTTCCCAAAAAAACTCAAAGCAAAGCAACCAGCATATGGTGCATTCATCAAATGGAACAACAATAGCCATGGCTGTGCAGGATCAGCGCTCTGATCTTTCAGGTGGTGTTGCTATTGTTTGTTAGGCCACTTGTGACTCTAGAATATCAGAGAGAGAGAGATACAGCAACTCATCAGTATCCCTAAGAAGTGGTTATGATGAAATCTACAGCCAGAGCCACGGAGTAGGAGACTTCTAGTCCCAGGGCAGACTGGTCCCCAGAGGACATTTTGAGCTCTTCTCCAGACAAACAAAATTAATTCCATTTTCAGAAAGTCTATTACGTGCTGGAAAAAAAAAAATTAAACAAATCTTGTAATTATCATGTGAAGAAACAACACTGCTCCTTGAAGAATGATTTAAAAGACACCATAGTTTTTATATTTTCTTCAACAGAATTTGCTTAGGACTTCTGTGGTCATTCCCACGCAATATTAGGAAATACAGTTCTGAAGAGGAGATGTAGAACGCCTAGGCAAAAGACCCACTTTAAAAAACTTCAGTCCATATTAGACTTAGAGGAAAAAAACCCTACAAATCATATAGTTTTAAGTATTTTTCATCTCCCACTTCCACCAATTCACTAAAGCAACATTGTGGTGAAATGTCAATTGGACCTAGCTGATTCATTCAGAAGTAAAATCCAAAAGATGCTCCATGTATCAAGAAGGCTGTAGCTTTAGATTAGTAAGTTCATGTTGACACATGCTTTTAAAACAGGACTTGCTCATTTGTAGCCTATATTGTCACAAAATAGGGAAAAAGCTGCTAATTAACAGTAGTGCTTCTGAGAGCTGAGCAGTTGCACCCAATATTGGCAACATTTTAAGTTTTCACACTCAGGAATACAGCATTAACTCAGGTCAAGCTGTCTCTGCAATTCTTAAGACTTCCCTCACATTGCAGAACACCATTTAATAGAGACATAACCTCCCCGACACCTTCCCCTTCTCCCATTAACAAATCTCTAACATCCCTGTGGCACCTTGAGCAATTGCTTGCACAGTGAAGCACTATCAAGAGGCATTTAAACTGTTTCAGCTGTCTTTCATGCAGTTTTCAACACCATGTGATCAGCAAACACTCTATAGACTACAGCAATCCACAAACTGCAACTTCATTATCTGCAGCAAAACTGGACGCTTACATGGATTGCAACAGTGTAGCACAGACTCCATAAAGCATCCTCTTCTAACCTTAAAAAGCATAATTTCCAGAGCAGAAAGTGCTCCCTTCTTCATTAGCATCAAAATGTCACTAATGGTGCCACCAGACATCAAACAGCATCCTTTTGAGAATCTGGCATATTCTTCACTCTCCCAGCTTTCAGATGAATAGCTTTTTCAACAAATGACATGTCACAGCCTTGACACAAAAATACTTGCACCTTGTCAATCATTCACTCACCATCGAGTTCAAATGTTCATCTTCACAGAGATGAATTTGATCTGCACTGCAGTTAAGAATGTTAAATATGGACTCTTAGAGGAGAAGAGGAGTGCATGTAAAAGCACAAAGCAAAGGTGGCAAATCAGAGAAAATACCATGCCATTTGTACAGTAAATAGGCAACGCAACCTCTGTAGCAAGTGGAAATTCAGGCACACAGAACAACAAAAGCTGGGTGTTAGATGACAAGGATGGACGTGTAAGCCCATATGGATGGTCTCCAATTTTAAACCAGTGACCTAAACGTCCCAGCCCAAAGGTTAGCTACTGTTTTATCTATCAAGGTTGTTATACTGCAACCATCACTATAATATAACACAGCCAGTCAGGTCCTTTATTGCCAGAGAGAAATCCATGTGTCATTTCCAACACTCCAGTTATTTCTTTGATAGATGTGTAAAACAAAGCACTATTGTGCACAGCAAGTTGCCTGTAGTAACTAAGGCATCATTCATCACCCCATTCAAACCAATTCGATCTGAACTGAAACTACAGTAAAAGTTAAACCTAGTCACTTTGGAATTATTTAGGCAAAATAATAGTAATTACCAACTTTTGTACTTAACCTCTCCGGGTACATGTCACAAAAATAACTCAAATATCTTAAAGCTGCCTGCGAGGAAAGAGCAGAAGCCAACTAAAGGCCTAGTCTGGGATTTGTGAAAGGTCCAAAGGAATTAAATTCAGAAGAGCTGGATGCTTAATACCCGCAGTTCAATTCAGTGGCCAGTCCATCCCAAATCACAACAAATAGCAAACTAAGATGCCTGGAATGACAAAGAAAGTGGTCTCTACATAATCCAGATGATAGCAGAATTGATAATCACGCAAGATATGAGCTATAGAAAAGGTCTTCTTTAGTATTACACTCTTACTGCTTTTCAGAGTCATTTTAGAGAGTCATCTTGACCTCATCCTCCCCTCCTCCACCTTTCCCCACAGGACTTTCCACTGAATGGTATGGTATTTCACAATTGCATTTTTAATGGAGAGCTACATTTAATCAACAAGCCCATTTCTGACACAGTGCTGCTTTGACATGATATTTTTAACCAGCCTCTTCCCAAACTTTTCCCAGTCCTCCCAAATAATCCAGAGAAGCCACTTTAACCATCTGTGCTTGCTATCTTCCATGGAGACCCTGCTGGGCCACCTCACATAGCAGGGCCACAATGGAGTTTTTGCCAGGTATGTCTCACTTTACAGTTAAGGATTTGGAGATATTATTTCTCTCATTTAATATTCTGTTTATTTCCTTTTGTCTTGGTGCCAACCATCTTAGACAATAAAAGATTACACAAACCAGTCAGTGTACATCATTTAAGCTAATACACAACAGTTCTGAAGTTATTGATTCCTGTAGATTTTAATATCCCATTGAATAGCCCAATCTGATTAACTCAATTTAATTCAATGTCACTCATTCATTACTTTGAGCTCTTAACTTCCACATGCTAGGTTAGCTGGGTTTCTGTCTCTTCAGTTTTCTGTTCAACCCTCTTTCATGGATCAGATAACTCTATACCATATTTGCAGTAAAAGACCTCAGGGAATAAACTCAAGAGCAGCAATCTTCAATAAAGCCGAGTTCTCCATTAAAGCAGGCCCCACTTAATCACTCTTTGAATCAAGGTGCTGCAGCTTCAATGAGAACATCCCCAGCGCAATGCATTCCCAAGACTCTAGGCAATAGATAACTGGAACACCAGGACACAAAAGCTTGCTTAAATGACACATTGGGAGATTGTCTCTATGTTCAGTGACAGCAGGTACAGATGAAGAACCCTGCTTTTGTACCTCTCTCTTTTGGCGTTTTGATGCTTTTTCAAGCTACTTTCAGAAGGCTGGAGGCACTACGCATCATCTTTTCACAGTGGTCTGTATGTACAGGGCTTCTTCCCGCTTTACTGTGCCAGTGCAACACAACTATATTTCCTGTTCTAAGCCTTTTTGTCTAAGGAGGTCTCCTGGAAATGAACACTGGCACAGGGGAGAGAAGAAATGTAATAGCAAGTCCTGAAGCTCTTAAAGCAATGTATTTTTCTTCTGGTTCTAAATGATTTTATTATAACTCAGATTTTCATCACATTACCTCAAATGGCAGGAACCAGCCCACCACTCGCTTTCATAGCATTGCCATTACTGCAAAGCAGCATCTCTCTTAATGGTGCCAGGGTTAGTGGCTCCAGACAGAAAAAAGGGATTATGGTAGGGTGCCCATTTACCCACTGCTACCTCATTTCATCAGCCATTTATCAACACATTCTTCATTTGCAGAAATAAAATCAATGGTAGGCGGAGCTCTTTCAGTGCATTTAACTTCCCTGGCGTGGTACAGGTGGTAACACAGCTGAGATCAAACACTTTCATCTTTCCTCCAGAGCCAGCTTGGCTGCAGACTAGCTGCTTCTCAATTAGAGATTGCAATATTTCTGGCAAGGGTCAAGCATGCTTTCTGCAGCTGGGATTTGCTTGGCTATTGCTTTCTTACTTAATGAACATTTGCTTTCTTCTTACAAGCTCATTCACCTTTTACCCAAGGTCCTTAAAGAAGAGAAAGGCCTGGCTCAAGTTATGAGTGAAACATAAATCTATGGAAAGCTTTAAGCAGATAAGGAGACTGAGATATTAGAACACTGATGCTGCATTAAGTTTATAAACCCTGTCACACAGTGCAATAAGCATTTCTGTTAGTTTCCTACAAGATAAGGGTTATAACTGCATTGCAAACAAAGCCCGAGGAAGCTTCAGAAGACCTCCTGGCTTGTTGCTAAGTCATTTCTTCTCCCTGAATATCTTTACTTCAAGTTGGGATATCAACAGTCGCCCAACAACAATTGCCTTGCACAGGGAATTTTATCAAGTTTAATTTCTTGGGATATACACGAGGACAGTAGAAGAGGTGTACCATCATTCCAGTGCTCACAGGGAGAAAGATGTATTATAATAGCTTGTTCCACTTTCAGAAATCTTTATCCCTCTCTGAGTTTTATATTTAACATGTAAGGAAAATGCAAATTAGCTATCCTATCTCTAGAAGGATTAGAGATCCCGGAATCAAAACATTATTAATGACTTACGTTCACGTGGCACCAAAAATGAGGTCTCTGTTATGGCTTGCAAGACTCACTAAGAATGGCTGATACAGAATCAAAACCTGTCACGCTGGTACAAGCTTTTTCTTTTTGACAGGATGGAGTTTTTTAGAATGTAAACCAAGGAAGCACAATTAGATGTTCTGACCTTTGCCATAAATTCCCCACAATATCTTTAAGGACACTTATTGTTATGGCTTGCAAGACATCATTCATGTTATTTAATATCATTGTAGAATACTTCAGATCTTTACCTGTGTCCACACCTGGTGCCTCTCTACATCTCCTGCAGGGTCCACAGGATGACAGTATGCCACTCTTAGAAGCTTGACAGAAATGTATAGTTCATTTAAAGTGTTAGTATTTGCTTCAGTTGGCCAGCATTTGCAATTTGTCAACACTTCACAAGTAGTGATTCAAAATAACTCAAATGCTTGGTTTTCAAGTTTAAAGCCAAATGACTTGTAGTGCAACTCCTCATACAAAGATCAGTAGCATTTGGCTAACAGGTAACATATATATGTATATAAGCATATATAAATCAGTAAGTGTTTAAAACACTACATACTGGAGACTTCCCCTCCCATATTCAGGCTAGCTTTTCCTCCAGTAATATACACATTGTGTTTTGCACTTTATGAATTCCTAGTATGCATGTAACACAATAAATCAGCACTTATAAATCAGCCACAGCCTTTGTGTTACATACATCTTCCCTCTCCCTGCCCTGAAATGCTTTGTCAGCAAAGGCTTGAGCTATTGGTTCCGCAGGTGCATGTAGATCAATATTAAACACATGGTAGTTCTGTCTGCAGCAACTAATATTAGCTCTGCTTCACTAGTCATTTGGAGAGCGCAGTTACCTAGGTGAGACTTTCCAAGCACTCAGCACTGACCAAAGTCAGGGGTGTAACTCTTGTTGAGACTCAGCTTACAGGTCCTCCCTTAAGCACTGATTATACTGGTTATGGACCACAACATTCCTTGAAGTAAGTAGGACCACATTAAAAGAGATGCCAGATAGTTCCGAACAATTTGTTGGGTTACTGCTAACAGCTCTTTCACCTGCTGAAACACACAGACCCTGACTGTCCTGAGAACAAGCACATCTTGCTACAACCGTACTATGTAAAACGTATCTGTCAGCTTCATTTCTAATCTTTCCCACAGGAAAAAAAAAAATGGGTACCCAGGACTCTCACTTCACTACCATTCACTGATATTCAGTGCAAAGTAGAGTCAATTTTTTCTGTATATTTTAGGTTGCACCTTGGACTCAAGGAAGCAGAATCACGGACACATATAAAAGAAAGGAAAGACACACACCATAGACCAGGCTGAAGCAGCCACAACTTCATATAAGCTGTTTCCATCTCCAAAAGCATCAATGCTTCCTCTTATCAATAAGCCAGGAAACAGCTTTGCTGCTGAAGTACCACATGATTTTAGGTAGGGTATCATCATAAGTTGATGAAAAGCAAAGAGCTGGGATATGATGGAAAAAAAAAAAAGGATTATCACTCAACTTGGAAGGGATGTGGAAAAACAATACCAAGGAGGCAGCAGTGTTTCAGCCACAGGTGTGTCAGCTTAGTATATAGTCCCAGAGTAGACATGGGAGGGCAGCAAATTGATCCAGGGGTGCTAATCCAATCAGAGATCATAACTGATGCTTCAGATCGAGGAAGCTGCCAGCATACAAAAAAAAGGAACTGACGAAAACAGTGTCATCATACATTACCTGCCCAGCCTGGCTGTGTGGGCAGGCAGTAAAAATAATTCACACCGTAGAGTTAGCACCTCTGTTGAGGGAGGCAGTATGCCTATCATGGAGCGTCATGACATACCGCAGACAAAGCCCTCCACAGCTTTGAACTGACAGACAAGCCAAGCACAAGAACTATTTCCTTCACCACTAGAACACAGCCTCCTCTGGAGCATAACGCTGAAGAGATTTAACAGTAAAAATTTAACTCTGCACTGCAGCTAGTCCAAAGGAAACTGCCAAGATCGGTAAACTTAAGGAAACAGTCTATAGCTGGAAAATAGTCAGGTACTGGAGATAACCCCAGCTGCACACAGTGATGAGAAGTAATACCACTTGTTAACAGCCACATCTGACTTAGGTCCTTGCCTTAGAAACTTACTGTGAGCCACAGCACAGTGCCAAGGCACCTGGAACCCCTATAGTTCAAAAAACAAACAAAAAAAAAACACAAAACACCCCAGTCACCTACTAAATCATCACCCCACCTCCTGCAGCACCCAAGACTTCTGCATCCAAGTGCTCACCCGAACATCCTCAAGATCTCATCAGTCACAGCCCAAGTGCTGCTTTTGGAGGGGAGTTACAGGGAGTCTCCAGACTGCCATGACAGGATACAAGACTGTTACATGCAGTCACTAGATGCTGTGAATGCTCTGTCAGACTGGATCCTTGCTCTGTACCAAGGGCACCTTTTTACGGTCCCCACCAATATGAAATATGCAGGCTATTACATTTACATACTGCCTTCACAATCCAGCTGCTTTAGGAACAAGACAAT
Organism: Dromas ardeola; assembly: GCA_013398915.1. Classification (NCBI taxonomy): domain Eukaryota; kingdom Metazoa; phylum Chordata; class Aves; order Charadriiformes; family Dromadidae; genus Dromas; species Dromas ardeola. Next base: position 266,502 of record VYZM01005604.1, on the reverse strand, counting down.
AGTCCATGGAGAATGCCTCTCTGCTCTTTCCTCTTGTTCTTTTGCATACCCTTGAGCTGCACTGCTCTCAGCCAAATGCCAAAAGAAACCAGGCTTTCATCCTCCATGGCAGCACTCTACCCCACAGGGAAACACATCAAAGCTGTCAGTGTCACATGCACATCACCATTTACTGAGAAATTGCCCTGTCCTCTCACCCACCCACCAGATGAGCAACTTCACCACATGCGTATCAGCCTTCAGTACAAAATGGAAAAGCCTGAAGCCAAAGCAACAGCTGCCACAGCTGATTTAGCCATTGGTAAAAAAGGAAATTAGGGAAAGAAGAGAAGACTGAAACTCTGTATTCTCTACTATTATTTGTATTACAGAAGGCCTTGATCAGCACTGGTACAGATATGGTACCTGTACACACAACTCTGGCTCAGGGTAAAGTCCCAATACAGGAGTCCGACAAGAGAATTAGTATTTCTGTTTCTACAGCCCATTAATTCAGTGACCACATGCCATGACTAAGGTCACAAGAGGAAAACTGGGATTTGTATCTCCTATTCTCTAACACTGATCAGCACCAGATCAGGGAATATGGGGCAATTCGAGTACAAGAGCTCCAGCAGCTCAAAAAGAGCCCTTAAAAGGAAATCCAATGGGCAAGCCTTGAAACTGCAGTTGTAAAAATCATAATTCAGATTTTCATGCTAATTCTTATACGCTGCTCCCAGGCCCAGAACTAACTCCATTATTTGTACAGAATGGTACAGTATAGGTAAAGATATGAACACCGGACAAACAGCACATATCCAGACCAGGCGATCCAGCAGCTATTGTCCCGCTCCTGAACCTCACTTCTTCTAAGCCTTCAGCAGAACGTTCTGCACAAGATCTCAAGCCCCAAGTTGCAGTATTTTTTTGGTGGGTTTGTTTTCCTCCTGATGGAGCTTAATTTCCACTCACAGATGAACCAAGGTAGAGACAAAGGAAGAACTGAGGGAGTTAGAAGCCTTTTGGCTACTCCATTAGCACCAACTACCTCTCTGCTTTGAAGGATGCATTTGCCTTGCCCTGCCCTCCAAGCATTGCCCTGCCCTCCAAGCATATCTGTGTTTGTACTATTGTGCTAAATAATGTCTCCAACCACAGGAGTACTCCATGATGCCAAATGCAGCACACATGCATAATAAGAAACAGCTACTGCTCCCAGAAGTGGTCCTAATTTAAAACAAGATGCAACAAGGAGGATGAACCAAATACAGAGGAGGAGATAAGCGAAAAGCTATTACATGAACAGGTGTTTTCATTGACTGTCTCTACTCCCCTCCTGTTTTTTACAGAGCTGCCTACAACCAACACATCATAAAGAATGAAACCATGAATTTGGGTTTGAGGCTTTTTTTGGTTCAGAAGAGAGCAGAAACATAGCATAAAGCTATCCTAATCCAGGGAAGTTCAGCTTTTCTAGTGCACTTTCAAGCAAGCAATTACAAGCAATAGAGTGATTCTCTAGAGTGTTAGGGGAGGGCAGGGATTTTAATGCTGCTCTGAGTTTTAAAACAGGTGAAGGTACTTATTTACCCTGACCTGAGTCTGCTTTTTACAACTGGCTTATTCCATTCTCAGATACCTAAAGAGGACAAGAGAGAGAAAGTGTGGGAGTATCCCTCTTCTTATCCCTGCCTGCAGCAGTTTAATTTACGGCATACCCACTACACAGACCCCTCCACAGCTTGTATCACTCAGAATCCACAGCAGAAGGGCATGACATTTCCTCCAGATTGCAACATGCCCATTCATTTTCAGATACCAGTGCTGCTGGTTAGGATTACTACTGCACACCAGGAAATTACTGGCAGGGGGGAGGGGGGGAACAACCAACAAAGCCCACCCATATGCCAAGAGAAAAGGAGATGCACGTGCCAAGCTCCTTTCCAAGAAGATTATGCTAGAAAACTGGGCAGTGATCTGAAAGGATAACTTCAGATGAATAGACTCATATGCAGCCCATGTACTTAACCTGTATGCCAACAAGCAATATAGCACAGCTCTGCTATTCATCCCATCTGATTGTAGAAGGGTGGGAGTTGGAAGCTTTGTGCTGCCAAAATGCCAGTCACTAGCCAAAAGGTACATTTGGTTGCTTGTCAGTGCAGCAGATGTGAAATGGGCATCCTTTCCCTTCTCTGACCTCCTCAAGGACAGCAAAAACAGCTCCAGAGAAGGAAATAAAAGAGGTCAGCAAAAGTAACTGATTTTCTGAAAGTTCTGCTTTTTGACACTATTGCCACATCATGGTTTTCCACCATAAATTTATCAAGAAAATATAATCCCCTTAATATTTATCTCTTGCATAAGAAAAATCTAGGGAGCTAAGGACATTCAGATGAACAACAAAAAAAAGAGATGGTTATCAATAGCAGCGAGGAGGGTTTGTGCAGACAGGATTAAGAGGAGGGCTGACCAGCATGTGCGAACACCAAACACGCAGGACTGAGACACCACAGAACTGTGAGCCCATATGAAATCTCTCAAATTACTCTCACAAATACCCAGCTTGCTTGCTGCCTGTTGAGGCACTAAACCGTGTAATGGGGTATTCCAAACCAGGAAGAACATTCTTTAAATTAAATAGTCTTTTAAATACTGGGGAGGGAAGTTGCTCCACCTGGCCATGCAGAATGGAGGAAAAGTACTGTGACCATGAATCCTGAAGGAGACAGCAGGAAGGAAGGATTTTCATTTCATGCCTCTACTTGAATCAGTGCTAGGGAGAAATAGGGTGCAAACTAGCAATGGAGAAACTCGTATGTAACAGTTCTACCCTTAAATGAAATTCCTCTTAATAAAGATATGACAAAAAGTGATCTTGCTGCTTAACACAATAGTAAAATACCTGCCCAATCCTACCATAATATAAAACAGCAAAAAGAGAGAGTTAATTGCAGCAGCTATTAGACAAATTCCACGCAAAACAGAGAAAGCAAAAATGTGAGCAGATGTACAGAGGAGAGGTTTCACCGAGTTACCATCCTGAAAGAGGAAAGGACACTTGCTTCTTGGTATGCTCACCACCTTCTAGAAACTCCGTCAAAAACTGCCAAGCGAAAGATACTCAGTTTGGGCCTTAACAAATTATAAAATTTTTACATCTGCCTGATAGAAAGAGCTCCTGCATTACACATAATTTTAAGCAAGCTGACTGGATAAATCCACCAGTGATAAGCTTTTTAAAATTTACTTATTTATCAGCCATTGTAATTTTAAATCAGGAACTGCATTTAAAGCCACTGGGACACTGAAGTTATTAAAAGTGGGTCTTACTTACAGAGCCATTCTTAACAGCATATATATTTTATTAAATAAATGTAAATTGTATGTGCTATTAATAATCTCATTAGAACAATTAACCCAAGCAGATTTCTAACATAATACAGTAATCCATAGCCTTCTCAGAGAATACTTCTCCTTCCCCGTTTAGAGGAAGTCACAGGCACCAGCCTCTTATTCTTAAAGTAAGACTGTAAGAGGGATATTCAAAGCCATTAACGGGAAAGCCCAAAGTTTTAACCTGTTCTATTTAATCAAAATAATAAGAACTTTAACAATATGTTCCATTAAGTCACAACTCCCTTTTTAAAAACACCAAAAAAACCCCAACCCAGCAACTGTCATCCTGGTACATTCAATTGACCAACACTAAACAGTGCTGGCAGAATTTCACCTTAGCAAGGCTGCAATACAGTAATGGAGATCGGATGGAAACATCTATATACACAGAACACATTTCTATCTACAAAAACCAACACCAGCACCTCCAGGCTGGAAATGCCAGGAGACACTAGGAACCAGTTGCCTCAGTGAAGAACTAGGTTTCTCAATGACTATACTGTTACCATGTTCACTCATTTACTTTCATATAAATATCTGTGAGACTTCCCAAGTACTCCTGAAGTAAATTAACTATAGTCTCACTATATTCCATTTCCCTTTCCAGCCTAGAGAAGATGCAAGGTGATAACACATTGTAGCTACACATACACACAACTCAACACATGCAGAGCAAGCAAGAGCTAAAAGATGGGGTTTTACACTGATTGCAGAGAAAGGCACGTCTTCCTCCCATAACAGCTGAAGATTCATAGCCTTCCATCTCTTCTGCCAGTAGTTCCCTCTAACCTGCTGTCTCTGTGCAGAAGTAGGGCAACTCAAAAAACACCCCAACTCCTGAGACTCAGTCTCTTATAACGATACTTCAGTAACTAATGCCTATTCTTTCTCCAAGCTTCCAAAATTCACAAATGCTCCAGTCATTCACTCCGTGCAGTGTGAGACATTTACAATCCCGACACCTACATCTGACCTAGTAATATAGAGTCAGAGAGAAACAGGCATTTACAGAACATGGTTCACTCATCTTCAGAGATTTTTGTACATCTACTTTGGTATGAGCTGTGCCCTGAGAAATACCTGTTTCTCTCCACCGATTACAAACAAGAGTCTAGACAAACTGCTCAGATGCAGGTGGCTAAAAATAGTAAGTTGAACCCCCTTAAATTCAGGTTTATAGAGCACTTCAGAGACAAATGGTAGTTGGAGCAAAGATACAAAATTAATAATTTCTTAGCTGATACCAGAAGTACACCTGCAAATAACATTAAGAAATCCAACATTAATTTCTCAACTCAATTTACTTGTCACAGTTGCACAGTCTTTGGGCTCAACTCACAGCCCAAGACAAGGATATCCCTTTGCTGTCCCGCACATGAATTTCCTCGTATTTCCAGTGAAGTCAAGTCTCCAGCCCTCATTTTCAGGTCCTCCTCTGATTGAGTTTGATCTGAGGATCAAACACAGTTCATTGCTTCAGTATCTGTTCTCATAGTACAGGCTTGAAAAACTAACAGCCTTTTCTTTGGCAAAGAGAGTATCTATGAACGATTCATTTATGGGCATTTTGTATAAGGTCCAGGATTCCTCCCCCTCCCTAATGACCCACTGTATTACATTAGAAAAGACAAAAAGGGAACCAAGCTCCATAGTCTAAATGGCTTTCACAGTCTCAGAAGGAAGGGGGTGATGGGGAGATGAGGGAGGGAGAAGCAGCCCCTACAGCAAAAAGATCACATGCAGACAGTCATAACCAACTAACGATGAAAGTTAACATTTTGCTTTTACAAACATTTAGGATGCTGCACATTGACTTAACAGACAATTAAATTCTTTTATAATGGCAGAAAGCAGTAAGAGCAGGCAGGATTTTTCACTTCAGTCTTCCTACCATTACCATTTGTATTGCTCAGGTTCTGGTTTGTGCTGGGGGTACTTACAATACTTCACTCAGAGTAACTACTATCCCTTAGAAAGGAGTCTCAAAGAATCATTTTGCTGCCTCATGAGTTCAAGGCTCTAAAAACGTGTTACCCTGAGGAAAACAGAAGCGAAGAATGACTTGCTGTAGTAGTACCAAACACTGGAAAGGAGCGGCTTTTCTTGAATTTGATGTACTTCAGAGAACAAAACAGAACAATACATGACATCATCCTGCAACACCAGCAAGCAGTAGTCTTTGCCAGGGACTCAGGAACATCCAACACATGTTTAATCAAATGTCTTATATGTATTAATGCCTAACATAAGCTTTTGGCATCCTCTAAGAGTAGCAAAAGCTCCCAAGGCTCCAGAGAACCCCCAGGTATTCCTGCATTCCCACACTCCATCAGACTGCATGGTGACAAGAGCAGTTCTCCAACACCTGCACACTTTAGAGCCTTGTAGCTTTCTCCTTCATCTTACATGCATGGCCTCAGAAGAAAAGGTAAAACTTCTTTCAAAGCATCCAGATTACTCTTTTTTTTTTTTTCTTACTTTACTTCATCTGTTCATTAAGAACAGACCAGTTGTCACCTTTGTGCTTTAAGACAGGAAATAGGTCTGATCCAACAGACTAGAGCTACGGTTTCAAGCATAGTGAATACTTGTGTCTGCAAGTTTATTTTAGCACCGAAAGACCTACTACCACTTCTAAGGATGTGCCAATACAGAAACCCATGGAAAAGGTACAGAACTGGGAAGGAGCGGTCATCCTCATATTTCCTAGGACTGTTATGGGACACACAGCACTCAGTCTGTTATGCCACTTGCCCTTTTTAAGTCTGAGCTGATTGCACAATAAACACCAAGTCCACATTCCATGGGTTATTTTAGGTATACAACAACTCTGCGGGTGCATAAACATGAAGAAGCTAAACAGTCCACAAAAGACACTGCAGCCAGACTGGAAGAGTTACTAAACCCATTTGGTCAGAGAAACTGTCTCTGCCTTGGAACCAGACAAACAGCTTTGATTCTCCAAAAGGCATTTCATCAGGAAGTTGTATGGCACACAGTAATTACCTATGTTCTCAAAAGCAGTGAGACAGATGACCAGCTGCATACCTATCCTCCTCCTGGCCTAGGTCCCAAGCACTCTGGCATTTTCCACTGTTGCCTACATGAATTAGACAGAAGACAAAGGCAAACTGCATTAAGGTTTCTGCCAGTTGGGTAGTGCTCTGGGTTTTAAGGACCACAGCCTAGGATTCAGTTACAACAGTTACTGTTTACAACATGCTACAAATACCCTGTTAGGAAACATAACAGCTCTCTAACTGCAGAGCTACTCTCTACTGTGAAATACGTCAGCAGGGCTTTGCCAGGGTACAGTGATGTTAAGTATTCTGCGTGTCCTTGAAATCCAAATGTTCGTGCCACCAAGTCTGACTAGCATCTCACATACACTCCCTGGATGGAAAATTGAAGGTGACTAATTTCTAGCCCTCCCCCACA
>VYZM01005604.1:217154-257226 GCA_013398915.1 Dromas ardeola | reverse complement strand
GTGCCCTTTAAACAGACTTTTTTCAGATGTAAAAAAAAAAAAAAAAGAGGCAAAAGATAATGGCATGGGAGAGGCTGGTTAATGAAGCGTCATGGCTATTGTTGGTTTTTTCACTGCTTCTTTCATTTCATTACATGTATCAGACTGATAAGGAGCAAAATTTCTCACATTTTGTTTGCGCACTATACAGTTTAAGGCTTAAGTGGAGCAGCTTGTTAAGACTTACAGTAGGCTTCATAAGTAAAGCAGAATGCTCCACTCAAGTTGTGCCTATTTCCATCACATGGGGAGCATTTGCAGGAGCAAATTAATACCAAGCTTAATTCCTCAGTAGCAAGCATCCACTGCACTACTGTCCATCCAGTTCTTTCAAGTGTGAGGCTGGGCCACAACCTGGAAGGAGATCATTCAGAACAGTCTGTCACCTATTTGGAGAAATTCAACACACCTTCAAACCACATCCTTCAATAACAAACTCTCTTTGTCAGGAAAACTGCTTCTATCATTGGATCTGTCAAGCTGAGCCACTGAATGAGCTATTTCACTGGGTCTTCCCCAGTCAAGCTCAATTTGAGTTTTACAGTCCTTGATACTTGTGGGATATTTTCATAGAAGCCATTAACTTACTTTGCACTCGGAATTATGCTGCTTGGCAGGGGCTATCTCTCCTCACGATACCTGCATGTCCAAAGTTGAACCTAGTCTTGTAATGAGATGGCAAAAAGTAGTCATATATATTCAAAATGTTGGCCTGTAAGCCACTAAGGCCTGAAAATATTTACCAATATGTCAAAATGCTTCTAGCTGAAAACCGTTTCTAAACCATTCGCTGTTTGCAAGTTTAATGGCTTAAGGCTTATGGGCTCATGAATCACCAGCTTTCTTAGCAGCAGCATTTGAAATGTTGATACCTTAGCCTTGAAATAGATGTGAAGGTACCACAGCCTTTACAAGCTGTTATCGAAAGACATACTTTAAAAGCTCCCACAGAAGACTAAATGCGATAGAAGTAGCTGAGCAGGATGAAAGTAACCAAACCAACTTAGTTAAAGTCATTGTTCATGTCTGAGTTCTATTTTAGTGATTACCCTCCAGTTGGACAATGAATCATATTAAAGGAACCTTTAATACTTACAGTTTGTCTGATAAAAAATCCAGATGACTTTAGAAGCAATGATGAGTATTTGGGAAACTATTAGTCTTATTTCACATTACTGAATTCAACTATCAGAAGAAAATTTTGGAGAGCAATTCCATTTATCACAGATTTTTAAAAAAGATTGTACCATTCTTACAATTCCAAGATTTTCAGTTGAGAAGACGTATGAACATTCACGGAAAAAAAATTGCTGCGACAGATACATGTGGAATGAGTATTTCTAAGGTCAAGGAGGTTATGCCAGTAAATGGCAAACACTCCATTACAGAACTGTAAAATGAAACGTTAAGTGTACACTATGCTAGAGAGATAACAGGGATGGAACAGAGAAATACAATAGAAAAACCAACTGGAAGAAAAAGGAAATCTCAATTGTGAATAAAAAAAATAATAATTCCACATACAGTCCTCTAAAATACGACACCATCAATTGATTTTTCTAGGTCTTGCAAAGGTATATACACTATGGAGTCTAAAATTATAAAATATATACACGTTTTATCTATAATGCCTGAGATAGACAGATGAATGAACACATAAATATGGTAAATAGGTTCTGTTTCAGTTTTAACCAGATATTATTAAAACCCTTTAAAAGAAACAAACAAACAAATAAATAAATACAATAGAATGCTTATGAGTTTGTTTATATTTGAATAGCTTAAAATGTATGGGAATTCACAGCTTCCTGTTTTTTCTGGGTAACTGGCCCCAACTATACATGCATTCATCCACCACATCAATGCAGGCAACTTGCAGACCTGCCTCTTCACTCCTATCTCTGTGCAGCCAGATTAAAACCTCAATCTGTTTCAAACACATCTCTGAGGACGGCTAAAATCAGGTCAGCCTCAGCTCTCCAACCTTTCTCCTCCATCAATATAGATAAAAATGAACATTTTGCCTATCACTCAACACATAACTCTTCATTTTCAACTCTAATTTCTCTCCAGATCCTCATATTCAACCATACAAAAACAGACAGAAAGATTTTGACATTTACAAGATTATTTCCGTATGTACATCTTCACAACTAAAAACTTTTGTCCGAGTTATCACCTTGATTACTGTGACTTCTTTCTCTAGCTCTAATCTCATTGAAGTCCCATCCATCCGGAATGTCATCTCAATCAGCATTTTCAGCAATTAGTCAGACCATGTGAATTCATGAATGTATTCTTTGGTTCCTCATTGTATTTGGGCTTTTACTCATTCTGCACTCATATTTGAGGTAAACTCCTTGTATAAGTCTCCGAATCTCATTTTCCCTCCTCATGAATTCTTCTTAAACTTATCTGCTCTGATTTTTCCTGAGAAACTTGGCAATTATGCTACTGCCAAGCACACTGATCAATACAATTCTCAAGGAGAAGAACGTGTGGGGTAACCAAGATTTGAAGTAAGCACCATTTAAATTATGCTTGAAGCCACACCAGCAACATTGCAGCCTGAATGAATCAGGCACAACATGCAACTCTACTGAATTCTTTCCAATGTCATAGGCCAATACAGCTTCAACAAATGTACAGAGGTTATTTCCAGTGAGTTGTGCTGTACAAACATGCCTACACACTCCTCCTTCAAGGTACCTGTAGTATACAATGACGTTCCACCACAGAGTTAACATGATTTTCAAGAGAGTCATCTATATCCACCCTGGTCTAGTTAAACCATTCTAGCAGCCAGTAAGGTTCAGCATGCACATTGATAATAGGTCTAGTAAAACCATGTCAGCAGCAACTATGGTTTAGTGAATATGTTACAGGTAGGCTTTCAATCACAGTGTGGACAACCCCTGGCTGTCCACACTGGATAGTGGCCAAGTCAACCACAGTTTCTACTTTTTTTATAGTGCAGCAGTAAGACAATCAATATGGTTATATATTGCTCTTCACCAACACCTTGGAGCAGCCCACAGACCACCGCAAATGTCGTGGAAGGCACAGCCTGACAGAACACATGGTAGAGTACAGGTATCTGACACATGGAAGAGTGAAGAGGGGAAGAAAAACAAAACCAAAAACATCAAATAAAAAAAAAAAATTAAATACGAGGATAGTGGAAGGGAACAGCTTATTAAATTCATGGCAAGTCATGTAGCATTTTACACTGGTGCCTCAGTTACTAGGCACTACTTGCCTGCCTAAAAATAGCTACAGATGAAAGGCGGAAAACCAGAATTGAGATGACAGCCTTATCAGTAGGCCTAAGCTTTTCCAGTCCCATTTCTACGATAAGTCCACACAGCTAGATGACACCAAGGTGGACAGTGTCCACTATTCCCACATACAAAACCACTCCTGGAAAGAAGGCTTCAGTAAAAGAAACGACTATTGCAGATACCAATTAGCAGGTGACTGTGAAGATGTGGATAGATTATCAACAGGAATAAAGTGAGGATTCACACACCCTGAGGTCAGCCGCTGACTAGCCAGTATGAATCCTGTCTGTCCTACTTCTTGTTTCACAAAAACGATCATGTTCTGGCTCCAGTCTGAAGATGCCGCAAAAACCCTTCTACCTTTTCAGGAACGCAGTTCCACGGAGAAGGCACTTTCAGGCACAGCAAATATGCCTACTGACTACAACACAGGGAACAATCCAGGTGTCCTGTGAAAACCGTGCAACTAGATTGACCTTACAGACACAGGGAGCAGTGGGGTTTGTATCCAAGCCCACTTCCCACATGGTTTTTATCTCTACATAGCCTTCACCTTACTCAGCACAAAAAGTACACAGAAATCTACCAAAATGTTTAAATACTCAAGTAACCAGAGCACACTGCAAGTGTGTATCTAACTAATCTGATTAATCAAAGTTTCCTGTTCAGTAATATATCACAGAGCTATGTAAAATGAAAACTGCAATGGCTCAAAGAAAAGCAGATGGCTCCTTTCTATTTAGTTGGAAAACTTCAACTCTTTTGCCACTCTAAGAGAGTGTTTTATCTTGACTTCGATATCTGGAAATCAAATTCATTACCTAAGGAAACAATACATTGTCCCACATAGTAAAACACCTTCTGACACTGGCACCACAGCTAAGCTATTCCTGCATAAGAACTTGGGGGGAGTTTCAGACACATGTTTAAGTACGTTAGCAATTCTGTTCACCAATTCTCTTGGAGATTTCAGAAACTTGAATTTTCCAGAGACCTTCAAGTGAGACAGCTCGCCGAGAGGCCAACACAACACTGGAAGATTACAAATTGGGAGTGTTCATTGGAAGATTACAAATTTGGAGTGTTTCGTTAAAAAGTCAGCGTATCCACAGTTACCCTCTCCCTCCTGCTGCAGTTGTAGAGAATAATCACTAGATGGAGCTGCACAGTCACAAATCTGATTTATGGCCGCTAGAAGAGTTTGTTGTCTCCTATAGTTCTGTTCGGCCTAAAACTGACACGTTACAGCCCTTCCTGCTAACTCATCTTCTGAAAGACGGGATGAAATGCTTTCATTTACAAAAGCAAAACATACACAGAGAAAGTGATGAGATACTGAATGGAAAAAAAAAAAACAATGCTAAGAAATCAATAACCCTCACAGCTTTCAAAATCAAATAAATTTTAGAAGTGAACCAAAAGATACTATATCTGCTGAGATAGATCAGATGTCTTGCTTTGTTCTGTTAGTCAGAAAGCACAGCAGACTCCTTAGTGCTTGACATGATTAGCTGCTGCAAAAGAAATACAAGAGCTCTGAGCTCAAGTCTTTGTAAATAAGGTCTAGCACATGCTAAAAATACAGTGATAGGCAAACCCATTTCCCATAAATGCCCTGGTGATATACTTAATCCTGCACTTAAGATGTACTTACAAAAGAATCTTTTTCTCCTAACTGCATTGACACTAGACAATTTTGCTAGCATAGGAACATAGTTCAAAATTTATCATCCTAACCTACCAGCACACGATTCATCTGGCTTTCTAGAGATTAACTATGTGCCAAAAGGGAATTTTTACCTGCTTTCATTCTACAGCTGTTGAGATCAACTGCCACCCACTTCATGCCTGCTTATTGCTGGCCTGTATGCAATGTTGCTAATTTCATCATCTGTAGAGCGACAAAATGATAGATCTTCACATCTTGCTTGGCTTTTGCAAAATCCAGACATTATCAACACTTCACAGAATGAAAACCAAATCACAAGCCCATCTCCAAAAGACACTGCAGGGTCCTTTCAGTACTTATCCATGTAATGAAACAAAAGCATGGAGTTTTTTAGCCTGTTTTCTAAGAAAAAATGGCACAGTCACTGTTGCTTTATATATTGATTACCTCAGCGACAAGCCAGGCCACGGAGGAGATCCCTAAACAACCAGGCTGCCAAAGAGCGGCAAGGGCTTTGCTGCACCTTGCCTGGAAGGTGCTGCAGAAGGGGGCTGAAACAGCAGCAGAGAAAACCAGGCCCCATTCCCCCTCTCATGGAAGATCTTCCTTGATCACTTTCACCTGGAGACTTGCAGTTCTTTTGGGCATAGTACTTAAGTCCCACAATCTCATGTGCTTTTTGATAAGAAACATGCTCATAGCTCAGCTGCAAAACACATGATGCTAGGGAAGAAGAGAGCTCATTTCCGGGGCTAATTGGAGGCCCAAGTCTCTCATGAAGACGTTTCTCCTAAGAGCTCCACAGTCGGAGCCCGTCACCAGTTCACACAACATCCAGGTGTGTTTTAAAACGAAGACTGTAAGTGAAGGCCTACCAGAGCCAGCCTCTGAGGAGGTGGCGGCATGAATCCCAGGTGCTTTAGGGTGGGTGTCAGGAGGATGGGGCCAGGCTCTTTTCAATGGTGCCCAGTGACAGGACAAGAGGTAATGGGCACAAACTTGAGTGTAGGAAGTTCCACCTAAACGTGAGGAGGAACTTCTTTACTCTGAGGGTGGCAGAGCACGGGAACAGGCTGCCCAGAGAGATGGTGGAGTCTCCATCTCTGGAGACATTCAAAGCCCGCCTGGACGCGTTCCTGTGCAACCTGCTCTAAGGTGACCCTGCTCTGGCAGGGGGGTTGGACTAGATGATCTACAGAGGTCCCTTCCAACCCTGTGATTCTGTGCTGCTTTTGTCACTTTACACGTTGCTACAGAGTATGTCCCTCGAGAGGAAGGCGCGCATCTCCTCCGCCCACCAAGCCTAAAGCCACCAAAATCAACTACAGCGCCAGCTCCACGAGGACACGCTGCGCCGGCAGCCGCAGACCCCCGCGCCCGCCCCGCCCCTCCGGGAGGAGGAGCGGCCCGGGGCCGGCCCGAGGCTCACCGCGCCGCCGCCACATGCCGGCGTCCCCGCCCCGCGCCCCCGTGTGACCAGCCCGGGCCGCGCCGCTGTCATCCGCCGCGCCGCACCGCGCCCCTCCCGGCCCCGAAATGCCCCTTTTCAGCGTGCCCAAAGAAGTGGCCGTCGGGACGGCGATGCTGGGGGGCGCCTTTGCCACGGGGATGCTCGCAGGTAAGCGAGGCCCGCCCCCCACGCACACGCTCAAGGGGGCTGGGGGCTGCGCCCTCCCCTTGTCCCCACCGGGGCTGGGACGGGGACAGCGGCGCCCGGACAGGACCCTCCCCCTACGAGGGCAGGCGGGACCCCCTGGTTGATGGCGGGGCCGGGCGCCCCCTCGCCGCCCCATCGCCGCTCCCCTGAGCAGGGCTGGCCCGCCGGCCGGGATTTCGCTGAGCTGCGGCGGTAAATACACTGATGCTATTAGAGACCAAGCCGCTCCCTGTAATCCAGCTACAGCACCGTGGGGCCGGGGCCAAGGTCCCACCAAAGGCGAGGGCACCCTCCGAGCCCTGGGCACCCTCCCAGCCCTGCCCCTGCCTGCATTTCTTTGGCAAGCCGGAAAACGCGGTGGTTGGTGTCCTGGTCAGAGTTTTCTCTTCTGGTGACAGTTTCTGTGCTATTCCCCGGGGTCAGAGGACCTGCGAGCCCACGATGAGGCAGGGGAAGGAAGTGGTGTTGGGTTTGTAACGCAGCTGCTGGCTTACTTACCCTTTGACTGCAGGCAAGTTGCTGAAATACTCTACATCTCAGTGCAATCATCTGTAAAACAAAGCCATTAATAGAAAATAAAATAAAAATCTCAAATAAACATGTTCTTTATAGTGAACAACTATCAGGAGATGTGGAACTGAATTTTTTTGTTTGTTTGTTTGTTATTTCTTTAAAGTATTTGCCCCATTTGGTAAAAGAAGCATAAGGCATCAAAGCTGAGATCAGTTTTGTATTTAAGTAAACAAGCAATAGTCCTTAAACTTCAGCTTTCAGCACCTACTTTTTTTGCACGCTGGTTTCATGCTAAACAAGCCATTGAGCAATGCCAGATTTCCCCTGGCTAGAGAGCAGGACACTGCCATTAGGAGAACACAAGGCTTGAGAAGATGCATTGGCTGATGGCTCTAAAGACCAGCAGCCTCTATCGATCTGCAAAACAAGGTCCCCAGATGACAAAAATAGCAAGCTTCATTCATGCTTCTCTCCTTACACTTGCCCTTTGAGTTTTGATGTGGTTACTTGCTCTGTAAGACTACGACAGCTTGTAACCTTCACTTAGGCCACTGAACAACACCGTACCCAAGCCTTTCCCTTTCAGCCTTTACAGACTTGGGGTGAACAACTTAGAGGTTAAAAAGAAGGGGAAAAAAATATAGTCCACTAAGCTGTCCAGCTACATTGCATTTTCCTTTTTCACTGGATTTTTCAGAGCAAAGACCTCTTTAACCTTTAGTGATACTTCAGTGCTTGCTTTATTTAATCAGGCAACAACTGAAAAATGAAGATCTTATTACTCCTTATTTTTTTGTAGGTAAAAGATACCCTTCTTTAGTTTTTGGGACACCCAAATCATCCAAGAGTATTATTGGGAAAAGCGGTCCTCTGTGGCAATACATACTGGATCACTCTTTGCGGGAACATCCAATTCTAAAGAAGCTGCGACTGGTCAGTATTTTATCCCCCAGTGCAGGTTTTCTGTGGAGTGCTGTTACTGTTGCACTAGGAACAGTATCGCCCACACCTTGTCCTGAACTGCTGGACTATTTGTGATATTCCTTCCTCCATCTTATTTGCATAGACATTAGAATTTGTTTTGAACTGGTAATACCCAGACTCTTCAATGTTTAGGGCTACCAAACGAGTATTTAATAGTATTGGCACACGTTTTAGACATGTCTTTTCATCCATGGCTCCCAAGCCCACGTGTTTGGGCCGCACTTGATTTTGACTTGAACAGATGACTTCTGTTCAT
This sequence comes from Dromas ardeola, assembly GCA_013398915.1. Lineage (NCBI taxonomy): Eukaryota > Metazoa > Chordata > Aves > Charadriiformes > Dromadidae > Dromas > Dromas ardeola. Next base: position 248,827 of record VYZM01005604.1, on the reverse strand, counting down.
TTTAGTTGGCATATAAAGAAACTGTAGCTCGGAGAGGTGATGCCCTCCAGCAGGCTCCAGTGCCAGAGCTCAGAACAGACCTCTTGACTCTGGATTGAGTCATGTTAAGTGAGACAAACTACTCCTATATAAAAGCAATTAAATGTTAAGTATTGGAGCTGGTTGGCTGGAATGAGCCCTAGAGGAAGAAAGGAAATGGGAGGACCGTCCTTTCCATTCAACTGCCACGGCACAGCCCAGCTTCTCCTGCTGCCCCCTCCTCAATGCCAGGGGCCCTCCCACCCTGGCATGGGCACAGCTCCTCCAGCTCTGCGCTCTGTAGTCAGAACCACATGGTCTGACCTTTGGCAACAGACTTTAACCTAGCAGTTCATGAAACCATCCTACGCGTCTTGGAGGAATAAGGGCATAAGTACAAAGGTTATAATTAAAAAAAAAAGTGCATCTGTTCATGTAAATTCACAGAAATAAAGGTCTTGCACAGTCATAGTTCCTCTGATTCTTCATCAGTTATAACTATTGCTGAGTTTGCCACAGCCATGATAACTGTGGGCATATTAACGCTTTGAATGATTAGCCACTCCTTGTGACATGCACCCCGCCATCCTTAGTTACTGTTAAATTCAAACCAACTTCTGGCACATAGATGAGGCACAAAGCCATCTAAAATGAGAAAGGTAGGAGTTATCTGTTTTTTTCCTGGGGTTTCCCTGGGTTTTTTTTCACCCAGGATATTGTTTTGGAAGCCTTGGTTGGTTTTTTTTTTGTTGTGATGTGTTATTTTTTTAACCCTTTCTAGCTCACTGCCGATCATCCCTGGAGTAAAATGATGGTATCCTGTGACCAGGCTCAGCTTATGGCAAATTTGGTCAAACTCATTAAAGCCAAGAAAGTTATTGAAATAGGTAAGAGTGTCACTTTGTCCTCTCTGTAGTAGAATAAACCTCCTGACTCTGCTTCTCCAAATACAGCCATGTTTACATAAGATATCTAAACAAAGTAAGGCACTGCATACCTGTCTCGGCAAACAGGCGGAGAAACTACAGTGTGAAAAGTAGTGTCTGATTTGCACTTACTTTCCACTTTGTCTGTCTGTGCATTCAGTAATTCCGGCATCAGCATTGATGTCTCATCAGCTCTGAGGCAATCTGAAAAAATAAGGTCAACAGATCACTTGGGTCTCCAGTGGTTTCAAGACAGGGTGTATTCTTTCCTTCCTATATCAGCTTCTCACCAGAAGGAAATGTTTTGCAGCACAGGCCCTGCATCCAATCCACTCTCATTGATGCAATTATGTTAGCAAGATGTCCCAAAGCCAGACTGATACTGAGCAGCCAGGTATGGGTTCCCACCATCTTCATTCTCGGCCTGGCTATTATGACACCCTGGTATTTTGCTGCTGGTCCTGTCCCTTTGTCTGAGGATTTCGCTCCATTTTTAAATAACAGTGTTCCTCAGAGATGCAGGACCAAGTTCTGCCTTGTGTGTCCAGGAGACTTTTGGGAAAAGCCAACATTAAGCTTTGCTAAAAGATTGATTTTAAACAAACAAAAAGTAAAACTTCCTCCCAACCCACCATTACATTAAAATGCAGGGAAAACCTTTTGTGTCCATTAACAAATTGCCATCCTTAACTCCTCTGGGATTTTTATTCCTGAAGAAAGCCCTGTAGTTCACTATTTTTTTATTTTTTTTTCCCCACAATATGGTAAGTGTTGATGACTCTTATGATTTTCCTAGGTGTTTTCACAGGTTATAATACCTTGAATATGGCCCTTGTACTGCCAGATAATGGCAGAGTTATTGCCTGTGATATAAATGAGGACTATGTCAAAATTGGAAAGCCACTGTGGAAAGAGGTAAGCAGCATCTCTTCTGTTACATGTTTGGGACAGCAGCATTTGCATGTCAAGGGATTTTGGTATCTCAGACTTACACATTCACACAGAAGCATTCCTATTATTAAAGGAGGCTGAGACAGTTCAATTTGGAAAGACAAGTGAGTGCTGTCTGGAACCTAGAAATAACAGGAAAAATATCTGAACACCAGTCAGTCCCTGAGTGCAACCTACTAAGAGGTCATTTCTTGATCACTTTCATCAACTCTTCGGTTTTTTTCATTCTAGGCAGGCGTAGAGCATAAAATTGACCTGCGGATTAAGCCAGCAATTCAAACACTTGGTAAGTAACCTAGAGTACTTTTTATTTCCCTTCCTTAGCAGTAGAAGATGGATACAATACTGACAAAATCTAAGACCAAATATGCTTGTAGATGTGATCCCTTTGCTAACAGTGAGACAGCTTCTCTTATTTAAAAAAAAAAATAAAATAAATCATCAGAAAACTTCACAACTTCGTAAGTTCACAGTTTTCCTACATGCTAGCAGAGAGGAAAAAGGTGCTTGTCCTGTGTGGTGGGCTGTACTGGTCACTCACCTGTCCTGTTCATTGCCTTGTTTAATCTATGAAGTACTATTGTCAGCTGCTTCTGGGAAAGCTGATTAAAAGAGATTAATTAGACAAAGCCCAATTTCTCTTATCCATTGTCCATTCTAAGCAAGTATTTCTTTGTTATAGACAGGAGGAGTTTTCTGAAAGGGCTGAGGTGCAAAAAAAAATAATACAGAAGCCAACATAAAACTTAGGGCATAACAGTTGAATTGTGTCCAGAGGAAGTCAAATTTAGGATGTGTCAAGAGTATGCAAGGCCATGAGAAAGGCAATGACTTTTCTCACTTAAGAAAAGCAAAGATGTGGGGCAGAGGGAATATTAATAAATATTCTGAAAATGCAAGAAATTTCCTAGAAATAGAGGAGGCGTAAGGAGATTTCCAGCAAAGGCATTTTGATGGATCCACAGATCCATCCCTCACCTTGTATTACTTCCAAATTCATCCATCCTTTCGAAAGAGGCAAATATTAGTAGTCTGCTGGGATGCACTGTCCTTGAAGTCTGATGGACAGCTTTATCTAGGCAGTGCTTCAGACAAAAAGATCCTTTGTTGACAGACGATAAGGGCAAGTGAAAGGGGTGGCTGAGAACCTTAAGAAGGCAGCAGTCAGCCCCTCCGCAACTGGCAATTTGGAGTTCTCGGTCAAGAATTCCATTTAGGAGAACTTAAAACTGAATTCCACTTGCCTTGGCCCAGAGAGGGAATACTTACAGCATTTTTTTTGCCATGATAAAGATCTGTGACAGGGTTTGTTCATGACCTGTATCGTGGCACTTGATCATCAACAAGAGATTAGCATTTAAGATTTGTCCATAAATGCGAGAAAAACGCTAATCCACTTAAGAAAACAGTTCTCAGTCAGCTCAAAAAATAGCGGAAGGTGTAGAGTGTGTCCGGTTTCAAACTGCTTGACTTGTTTTTACTGTACCTTTCATCAGTCCCAGCTGTATCCTGCAGGTTTAGAACCACTCCATGAACTTCCAAGTAGGCAGAACTCAGTAACTGAGTGTTTTATGGCATACATCATGTCTAGATTGGTTTCTGTGGGATAAGCTTTTCTAGTAATTAGCTGTAGAGGAATACGCTGCCTGGTCAAGGCACCAAAAACATTATTTAATGAGAACTTTGACAAAAATGTACGAGTTCCTCCTACACAGCATTAACCAGGGTATAATGACTCACTTTGTTGCTCATCTAGATGAACTGTTGGCCAGTGGAGAAGCGGAAACCTTTGACTTTGCTTTCATTGATGCGGATAAAGAAAGCTGCAATGAGTACTATGAAAAATGTTTGCGCCTCATAAAGAAAGGGGGAATAATAGCTATTGATAATGTAAGTACTGCAGTTGTAGTGGTAGTAGCACAGGGAGTTACTGCTTTTGCCTCTGGGAAAGGAAAAAAAAAAGTCACGGTTAGATTCTAGTAATGTGATTTCTGACCTGCAACTCGGTTGCCAATTGCAACGTGTTTGTTCCATGTTATACAAAGGAGCCTTTTAAAATTCAACATAAATTCCTAAAGTAAGCTATATGGAACACTAATATAAGCAAGGAGTAAAACCTTATAGAAGTAAGGAGTAATGTGTTAAATTTATGTTGGTACATAAACAGCCTGTGGTAACAGAAAGTTACCAAATTTTTTTTGTAACTGAATACAGAGAATGCCCTGTATTATTCTGATTTGTCTTGTAGTGTGTTTTCTACTATGTACAGTACTTACTCCAGATCAAAGGTAGCACTTGTAATCAGTAACTACTAATAAGTTATCAATTAATAACTTTTTTACTTTTTTAACAAAGAATGATGTTAAACTTCAGGAACCTTCAGGGCTATGGTGGCAGCTAAATAGGGGCTTTTAAAAATACCGATGTTTAATCACATCTTTTTTTATTTTGGCTTCTAAGTTGCAGTAGAAGTACAATTGGACAATTCTGTGAACACCTAACCCCACTTGCTTATGACAGCTCCATGTCAGAGACCACTAGAAATCTGAAATACAATAAATAATATAAATTTCTAGAAAATATGCAGGACCTTTTCCAAAGCTTCCTTTGTGGTCCAAGGAACATATTGGAACAAAGAGGTGCATGACGTTTCTTTTTTCAATAGGTCCTTTGGAGTGGAAGGGTGCTAAAACCAAGAAAGGATGACTTGGCAACCCAGAGCATCCACCACCTCAATGAGAAGCTTCTCAGAGACACACGAGTCAATATCAGCATGCTCCCAATGGGGGATGGAGTCACACTAGCGTTCAAGTTGTAACTAGAGGAAACCCAGCAGATGGGAAACAACAAGCAGCGTCAAATCATCAGGAAAAATGCAGGCGGAGCAGTATAAAAAAAAATGGTTATTTAACCTATATCTCCACTGGATAGCATAGCCTGGGAAAGTAGACTTTAGGAGCAGCAGGATCCTAAGGGCAGCTAAGTTGAGAAAAGAGACTTATTTTGAGATCTACTATTGTTTTTACTACTTATTTTAATTGTAATAAAGCAAGTAAACTTACTTGAAATTGTCCTTGTAAGACAGTGGTTGAAAAAAAATGTCCCTCTGTAGAACAACTGAGGTCCAAGTGAGTCAATACAACAAAGTCATCTTCTGTCATAGGTTACTGAGTAGCAGAATAATCAGTCCTACCATCAAAAGGAAAAGAAGTGGAGTTTACTAATGTTAAAAGCCATATTAGAAAAATGGATTTTTAATGAAATGTATATGACATCAAGGAGATCGCTAGCCTTCTCAAATTAATGATATTGAAAGTCACTGGTAATCCTTGAAGGGTACTACATAAGAAGCCTCAAATATACACCATCGAGGCGGGCGGAGAGGGGGAGTTGTCTTTAAAAGCGTGTCAAAGGACAAACACGATTTCCAATACAGAGCACTCCCTAAAACCTTTGTGTGTGAGGAGTGCGTTTCTTTAACCTTAGTGACGGTACAGGTAGATTTTTTTTTTTAAGTCAGAATGAGGAAGAGCAAACGGGCAAGAAGAAAACCAGAACAATTCTTCCTCCTTCCTTTCTCCCTCCCTCCTGCCCACCAAAGAAGCAATATGCTACGTGCTTGTTTCCTAGAAAGTTGTAAGCACAGAGCATTGGTGGCAAGTCTACAGAAGGAAAATGATGATTGTATGAGGATGCAATACAGCTGTTAACTGGCTATTCAGATAATTACTGCAAGCAGAGATTCCCTTCCCTAGGCAACATGTAACAAAATGATGCTTTTTCCATGCCCTAGTAAAGTATTTTCCTACAGTATTCTTAACTCCTAGTTAAATTAACTTGCTGTTATCATCCATTATTCTTGTTTCACCCTGATGCATTTTATAAAATTTTTGATAAAGAAACAGTAGTTGAAAAAGCTCACCTTACCTGGGATCAATGAAAGAGACTTAAGGGGTGGGAGGCATATTCTGTTCCAGCTAGAGAATAAGAATCCAACTAATGACTTCCTTCCATGGTGAAGTACAAATAGTAATAACTAATTTTTAGGGCTTTCTATTTCAGCCTGAAGTTCTTATTACAGAGAAAACCTAATTAAACAAGAAATCAAAAATAGCATTTTACAGACAAAAGCTCCACTGTTTTGGGGGACTGATACACTGGAAGGATATCATAGGCATATTGAGGAAAAAAAGTCACTTAGATTCATTGAGTCTGCTGTAAGGGAACTGTATCAGAGCTAAGAGAATCCTTCTTCCATTTGCTTAAATAATGTACTTGAATGACTAAAGGCTCTGGGGGCGAAAGATTTCAAGTCTCAAATTTGTTAGAACTGGCCACTTGGCCCATATTTTTGAAATTTCAATTGGGTGGCTTGGGTTCTGATATGGGGCAGACATTCGGGGCACAGGTCTTACCTGTCTCAGACACTTGCAGAAATGGGAGAGTAAAGAAGAAAGGAAGCATTGCCTGATGGTTTCAGAGTGGGGCTAGGAGCGAGGAGATCTCAATTCTATTTCTGTCACTTCCACTTAAAACCCTGATTCAGCAGAGCATGTCAGGATGTGCTTAAGTACTTTGCTGAATTGAGGACTGGCTGCTGTAAAGTACAATCCATGCCTGGGAGAAGGCCAGGACAAGGTGTGTATGGCCCTTAAATGAGATTTTAAATAGGGCATAAAGCTTGCCCAATTTCTTTTTCTGGGTACAGTTCTACCCTCAGAGCTTCAAACCTTTGTGTGCCTCAATTTTCTTATCTGCATAAAAGAAATAACACCTTACCTAAGTCTTAATGACTATAATAGCCCTCAGATGGAGTGGCTAAAGGAATATGCAAGATCATTATACATTTGCATGCAAAGCTTCTGGCCACATTACAATTTTACTTTTTAAGTAGATAACAAAAAATTGTAAGGGTTACAAACACAAAATGGGACACTTTGACAGCTGGGGCAGCCTCTCAAATATTCCTGCTTTCAGAGGTTGTAGGCTGATAATCACAAGCAAGCTACAAGCTGTTAGGAATACATACCCTGTCCTAAAAGTACCGTGATGGCCTTTCCCAAACACACATTAGTCACTGGAAGATTGATCGCAGACTCTGTAACTGTTTTGCTACTAATTTCCAAGAATCTTCTCAGTAAAGCCAAGCCAAAAATGGGAAAGCACCATATTTTTGCAAGAAACTGTCAAATAACAATTTAGCAACAGTCAAACCAGATACAAACAATCATAGTTCATGAATTCAAAAACTCCTGTTCCTTGAATGATTGGAACTGGCAAAGTCCCCGTCACCTATGCTAGAGGAAGACCTATCGAGTGCCTGAGGCTGAAGCTGCATGCAGCGGGCTAGCATTTTGCTTCTGCTTTGGACTCTGCTCCATTTTAAATATGCAGAGCATAGTGTGAGCATTTAATCAAACCTGTCTCCATCCTGATCACGTAATTACCATTAGAAAGAATAGCAATGTGTCCCTAAACTATAGATTGATGAGCCATCTGTAAGCTGAAACAAAGAGCAGAAGGAAGCTTAATTGAATCAAATATTTAGAATACATTACACTCTATCTTGTAGTTACTCAGAAGCTGGCCTTCTCTTCAGGCTTCTGTCCTGCGCGTCTGGAATTCATCATCACTAACTGCATTTAATCCTTCAACCTTACTATAAAGTGACTGCTGATAATATATAATTATGGTTTAATTCAAGTGGTGAATCAGCTTTGGGGAATTTGTGGGGACAACGGGAACTTAGGCTTTCATTAGGTGGTGAGAACGGACCACATGATAATTCAGCGCAAGTCTTTGTCTCTCTCTAATGGTGAGATCTTGTATGGGAGCTTATGGGTCTGCTCACCCCTCCCAGGTAACGCACCTGCCTGAGCTACTGCTCACACTGTAGAAGTTCAGGATTTTCCACCCGTAAAGAGGAGCTGACCTGAGGGCACAGCTGTTGCCCAAACCCTACCACCCAGCTGTTTATGCAACACTGGCATCTCTAATAGTTGCAAGGGTTGACCCCAGAAAGGTGAACACAGCTGACAAATGTAGAGTTGGGACTTGCTCAGAAGCAAATGGGGCTGAAAGGTAGTGCACTAAAAAAAAAAAATTAATAAATTCCCCCTAGTGCAGTAACTCCCAGAAGCCACCATGAGAATGAATGCATGTAATCCTAGCTGCTGGCCACGTATCACAGCCCCTGCTCCAAAGATGTCACATTCGGAACAGTGTGGTGTGATATTTGGATGGGTGATGGGGAAAGAACAGAAGACTGTTACAGAGCAGACTTTGCATGTCTACTAGCTAATTAAATGAGCAGACGACACTCAGCAGTGCTGCCATGCTCCCCCTTTGTGCTGGCCCTCTCTGATACAGCCAAAAAAAAAAGATAGCAAGAGCTTGGAGTCATGTACAGCATGGAAAACTCCTAGGACTCAGACTGAGTGCTCAGAAATCTAGAGAGAGGGCTGCCCCAAAAAAGAAACAACTCACAGTCCAAGGACAGACACAGAGGTTCCTGAATGCTCAAGGCTCACTTCTGCATTTTCAGTGCTGCAGCTTCTGATCCCGCTGGGACGTGCAGGGGATGAAGCAGGGAGCATCACCTGTCTGTCATGTCACTGCAGGCCTAAAGGAAAACTGGGCTGCTGGGTGTAACATAATTTAGAGGCATTTGTTTGAACCTCTGGCATTGCCGTCCCACCTTCTTTTAACAAACTCATGAAGTGTTTTTAGTTTGTTTGAATTTAGCCATGTTACACACGGACAGAGCTATCTGTGAGATGCTGCTCACGGGAGACATTAGCAAGCTTTTTGTGATAAAGCCCTTGGATGCAGGGAAAGGAACGTGAATATAAACCTCACCCAAATCCCCTCCTTTGAAGCATGAGCAGCTCCTCACACTCCCCAGAAACCTTGCAGCTCAGACCTGAGGCACACGCTATGCCTCAGCCACTGCAATCTTGATAGTAGTTGGGCTGCAACAGCAGCAAGTGCCATAACTTGCAGCTGGCTCCTTTTTGATGTCATAGTAGCACAGTTAGCTGCATCCCTGCTTGTGTTCTCTTTATCACTCGAAGAAATCCATCCTAAATGTCCACAATAGGTGTAAAGAAGCTAAGAGGTCAGTGCTGTTTTAAGAGACTGTTCTCCCTACTAGTTGAGATGAATACAGCTTGGTTTTATCCAGCCCACCTACTGAAACTGCACAGGCCTTCTCCATCCCTGGCACCACCCTTGCTCTACCACAAGGAACATGGCAGTGCTGAGCAGCTCCATCTGTTCTTCCAAACAAGAGGTACACCAGCACATTCAGATGACCTACGAGCTCCCCACACACAAGAGATCTGGACCCATTTCTGGGTAGTTTGCAGCACGTTTGATTTTACTGCTCATTTCATTTTCACAGGAGTAGCAGCACTATGATGACTCTCCCATAATGAAAAGGTGGAAAGCCGTAAATAAAGTGAGTTGGGTCTTTTGGGGAGGGACTTCTGATGACATCCCAAACAAGAAGTACCGCGCCGGGAATGTAAAAGCCGCTTCTTCCTTCTTTGCACACCCAAGAGCTGCAAATGAGCATTTCCTGCTGCAGTGAGCACTGAAGTTTCTTCAAAGAAACTTAAAGGTAGTAAGTTTTTTTTTTGTTTCCTCACCCATCAGTTGCTCTGCGCTCTGATCTGCCAAGCCCTGCCTCAGGGCAGTTGCATTTCACTGCTGCTGCTGCTGCATGTTCTGCCTGGTAACTTGCACTGGGATGAAAAGCTCTACGCGAGTATAAAGCATTACCTCTGCATAATTCTAATCACACACAAATTGGTCTCATGCATTTGCAGCTACTCGTGGTTTCTCAGTCACCTGTTTTATAATAATAATTTTAAAAGCAATGTTTTGAAAAAGGAAATGAACAAACATAAAACCTGTAAAAAAGGGAAATTAATGTGGGATTTCAGACAAGTTATTTATCTTCCATTTTGCCTCAGTGCAATACTGTAGGGATAAGCACATAACTAGCTGCTTTAATATTTATTCCTATTATAGGAAAAGTAAACATTGCTGATAAGTCACTGCTTTCCAGGATTAGATTTCATATTTTAGAGACTGCTTTAAATTAATGCAGAAGCAAACATTATCTTTTCTTCTTATTCATATATTTCCCTAATGAGTTCCAAGCAAATTGTGCCTACTTATATTTTATGATTTTTAAATAATTAAAACATTTTATGGAGGCAACTAAAATTCTCCCCAGAGTTAGCAGAAAGATTATTGATTGAACAAATCTCAAGCTACAAGGAAAAAATTATTATTTAGTTTAAAGGCTCATAATTTTATTCCTATTCACCTACTGAAAAACCAAGAGACCCTGTGCATTTTTACAGCAACCTTTTGAGTTATGCTCGGGTAGGGACTTCGGTTATGTTGGCGAGCTGAAAGTAGTAACTTTTTGACACTGTGAAATTAGATTTGCAAAAGATAGCTAATGAGAGAGTGTTATTGCTGCTGTCACAAGTAAATGCAATGCCTAACCACTGCATACACATACTACAATGCGGTGTTCATTACCCAGGATAAAACCTGTGTACATTCACAACACCAAGATTTTCAATCAAATCCACAAATAAAAAACATCAACAAAAGACGTCCACTCTCAGGGGCGAACAGGTTCACAGGAGACCCAGCCTCTACGTGTCATCTTGCATGGCACGGCCACAGGAGTCCATAGGGTTATGGCCCAGAAAGGGACTCCAGCTAAGAGCATGAGAACAAAACAAACAAACAAACAAGCAAAAAAAACCAGAAAAGCACAAGAAACAAAAACATTTTAAAACATCTGCAAAGAAACCTGTAGAAAGGAAATGGATGTTTGCAAATCTAAATACAAGTCAAAACCAGTAACACCTGGAGATAAAACTTAGGCTTATGGGTAAGAAGCCTCATGCTTGCCCATGATGTAACTTGTATCTTTTAACCTGTGCTTTGTTAGGAAGCAAACATCAGGAATTGACATTTAAGGGTAAACAAAACATGCACCTCCTTGAACTAGCTATGAAAAAAAATAAGAGAAAAAGAGAGAAAGCACAAAACTTAGGACAATATATATAAAGATCCAAAATTCTGATTTTTTTTTTTTAAGCATTATTGTTTACCCTGCAGGTCCTTCCTTTTTCCCTATAACAGCTAAAATCATGCATGCTGTGTTTCATGACAGTCAATGCTTGCTTCATGTCTTTGTAAGGTATATATTTTTGCATTTGCCTACTACAAGCTGGCATTGCTGTTGCCTGCTACAGGTCAAAACCTGGAGGGCAGAAAGAGCAGTCACAGCTGCAACGAGAAGTGGAAAGTTTCATCGGGCAGCGATGGACACCTTTGAATCCAAGCAGAGCTGTGAGGGGTATGCATGGACAGGGAGGGGACACCGAGACCTGCATTGCTCTGTGCAAGGGGACCCACATCTGCCTCCATCTCCAGTGGGGTCCAGCTCCACAGACAGATGTGAGAAAGGGCCCCTCAGGTGCCTTCACCCACAGCTTCCACCCAGCTACCAGTGTCTCCTCAGCCTCCCGGGTATTAGTATGCCATTTCCACAGTGTCACCTTCAACATCCTCTAGCCACCTAAATGTCAGCTGCTATAAAACGCTCTCCCAAGACACTTAATCCATCTTTTCAGTGTAGAGTAATTAGTGTGGTCGTTCCAAAGCAGAAAGCCACAGTTAATTGTGCAACTACTGTGCCATCCTGTATTATATCAAAGAGATTAATACAACCTGAAAGAAATGGCAGGGCCTTCCTTGGTTTCCTTTGAACAGCAGAGCTAGATTATATTCCAGCAAGCCTCAAAGACATCCCCAGTGCAGAGGAGCATTAATTCACTATCAAAGTGCAATTACAAAACGATACTCACTAGGTCAAACTCCTGACAAAACGGTTCCTGGACAAAAAGCTGCAGTTTCTTCACAGTTGTGTAAAGCCAGCTTCTACGTCACGTCTGGGTCTTCCCACAGCAGTTGTGGATTTTAGGCACAGTCATTTCCTGGGAACTATTCCCAACAACAGGCAAAGAGGTCCCTCTCCTCGGGCCAGGGGGCAAGCAAGATGGAGCTAGTAAGGTCTCCTCCTGAGGGCCTGGGCCACAGCACCAAAGCTGAGCTCGTCAGGCCCCACCAAGGTCTGCTGCACAGGATCAGACCGATAGGTCTAACAATCTGAGACTGATACAAGTCATCACTGAAGACAAACTTGAAAGAGGCAAAAGCACAGACACACTTAATCAACACCCAGAGATCTGGGATGCCAAAATTCATTCTGATGTTACAGAAGGGATCCCAGGTGCCGCCAAGCCCATCATGCTCCCCTCTCTCATGCAGCTTTGGTTATGTACGTGGTCATGCAGCACTTTGATGGGTGCTACCAAGTTTTCCTTCCTTGATTTTCAAAATAGTCCCTCACATACCAGATATTGAGTGATGCCCTTGACATCAAGCTTAACTTCAAGTGTGTATTTAAACTTCCAGCCATGGATTATGATAAATGCTTAATGAAAACTTCAGACCTGCAGCTAGGGTCTGCCTGTTGACCTTAGAAAGCATATATAGTCAACTCCACAAACTACATTAAAGGCACATGATTAAGGCTGCAAAGCTAAACACCCAGAAGGTTACAAAAGACTAATTAAATTTGTACAAGCAATCTTAATTTTGACCATCTGTATTGCATAAAGGCACAATAATATAATTTTAATTTTATGATCAAGCATTTCTGTATTCTACCTCTTATGTGCTCCTTTCTGACCTTATTAGGTCTCATTTTACTTCTTTTGCCTCCAGGCTAATAAACTGAGAACCTATATGCAGGAAAATAGCTAGCTTTAGGCAGCCTGTGCTGGTAGAGGTTTCCTAGGTCTCAGAAGGGCCAAGCAGCCTTGTGTCGTTTTCATGTTTCTCCAGCAGAAGAGGTGGAGGAAATTAGGGAGCCAAACTCACTAGAAGAAGTTATAACTGCCTTTTCTATGTTTAATTGTCTTTTCTTTCCACATTAGGTTTAGCTTACTTCATCTCCATAAAAAGAAATAGGACTGTAACAGCTACAGCTACAGCAAATAATTTCAACTAACTCCCGGTACTTTTCCTCCAAGGGATTCAAAGGCTATCAAGTATAAGGGAAGAAAAACAGAGGAAAGGTAAGAATGGTTTTTCCTATGCAACAGGAAAGTTATTCTGTGAAGGGGGAAGGAAAACATTAAAATTAAAGCTTTATTTTCCTGGAAAGTTTACATTTTGGGTACTTCTCTACTTCTCTTTCCTTCTCTCCCTTGCTGCTAAGCAGACTGAGGTCTTTGTGCCTGAAACCCTGCCCCTCAGGTACCCATTTGCTGCTGCGCAGGCAGCTCAGCTCACATGGCCAAGGCAGGCACGTACCCACTTGCAACAAATGCCAACACGGCCGCGCTCTGCAGTGTGGCCAACATGCAGGGGCCAGGTGTGCCCCAACCCCACCAAACTAGGCAGATGTCTTACAGCGACACACCATATTTTTAATTCAAGAAATCCCAAACAGAAATATGAGAGCAATCTCGTTTCAGGAAGAAGAAACTGGATTAGGCTAACAAAAACATCCCTGCAAAAGAGTGGGCTCATGCTCCCTGCAGAGCATCGCTTTCTGTGCTCGGTACTAAGTGGTGCTTCACCAAGCACAGGGGGAACCAAGAGCAACCGTATAACTCCCTAGCCCTCCTCCTGGGATGGGAGTGTGCTGTGAGTTAAGAGGAACTGTGCCTCTGGAAGAGGCTGCTACGAATGGCTGTGGTGGGATTGCATGGTACACCTCCCTGCTACAGCCTTCCACAAAAGAAAAGGAAATGGTAGGAAACGGGACTTTGAGCCAGACTGTTTAGACAGCCCACGAGAGGGAGACATTTTGAAGCAGAAAGTGAGTAGTTGGGTTGTGCTCGTTTAGCAGGGAGACCTGCCAACACTGCAACATTTACGCACACTCATGAATTCACCCTGTGATGGGCATGATAAAGTTAAGCCAGGTGAGTTTTGGACTATATGAGTGGGCTGTAAACAATTTCAACAGCATGCTGATGTACCCTAAACACAGAGAGGACCTTTGCTAAAAAGCATTAGGTCTCACCTGAAAGCCTCAGTCTTGCACCAGGACTGAATGTTGTATCAGATTTCCGAAGGAACTTCAAAAAAAGTAAAACAAAAATAAAATATTTGTTCAAACACGGTGGGAGGAGATCAGCCTTCTGTTACAGAGGCTGCAATACAAGCCTACAGCCACACTAAATTACAGTACCCAGAAAAGGTATTTGTGAAGGGCAGTTTACTTAAAAACATTTCATAAAACATTGATCCCTGAAACACCAGAAATGCCCGTTCACACTCACCTGGTGCTGTCTCTGCCAGTGAGGACTCTGCAGCTGGCAGCACAGAAGGCCATCACCTCTGTTTGCCACATTCATGGGGATGTCCAGCAGAGATGGTCCTGCTCAGCCCAACTGATGAACCTCTCCCACTTCCAACAGCAAGCAGCCTGCATCCAAACAGTACTGCACCAAACACCACTACACCCTCCTCTGCTACGGGCAGGCTTTTGTCCAGGCTAAAGGACACATGTGGAGCACCACCACCAATATGGCAAGGCAGGAATACTCCCTACTCTGCTCCCCAAAGCACATGCTGCCAATTAGAGAAGTGAAAAATGATACCAGGTGACTCTCATGATCAATTGTAACCCACCCAATCCACTCAACAAGGTAGCAAGGAAAAAATTCACTGTAACTGTAAATTTGGCCTGGGCCCGGGCCTAGCCCCCAGCTGGCAGTGCACCCCCTTCTCCCACCCCCTAGTAGCTGAGGGGCTCAACATGCCTGGCAAAGGGGTGTTTGCGTGCTCTGCTTGGGCAGGGAAACAAGGCCCAAAAAAACAATGAGGGTCCCCAAAAAGACCGGGCGAGGTACACCCCAGGAGCAGATGGTGGGGAGCCCCGGGGCAGCAGTGCCAGCTGCACAGTTCACTGGCCGGCACCATGGATGTCACTGGCCTTCTGGTTTGGTCCAGGAAAGACAAATTTTGTACGTTCGTGAACAAAATAGCCCAGATGAAAGTTGTCTCTACTCCCCACCCTCAACCGAAATACTCTGCACATCAGCTTCTTATTAGCCGCTCTGTGTGAAGGGGATGGTGGTGCGGTTGCTCCTGACAGCAGTGCTGACCACCCTGCGACCGCTTCTGGTGGGAGGCCACTACCCCACAGCACCAGCAAAAGGATACATGTGCTTCACCACAGCGTCCCCAAGGGACGGGCCCCAAGCAGACTTGCCGAGCTCTCTTCCCTGTCCCTGTGATTTAATTGCTTGACTGGGACTTAAATTAATTGTGAAGATGTGGGAAAGGTTTGTGAGCTCTCTACACTGTAGTAGTGACAGGTCCCCGGCTGCAGCAGCACGGCCATGCTGCTGACATGCCATGTGGCCACCACAGGGTCGGTGGTGCCACCAGACGTGGGAAGATCACGGGTCAGGCAGCGTTTTGAATCCTTCCCCTTTGCCTTCTGCCTTTCAGCAGCTAGGGTGCCCTGTCCTCCTGTCAGCAAGTGCTTCTTAAAGCCGAGGGTGGCCAGAACGTCCCTTTGGAAATCAAGGGATCTCAAGCCATTCGGAGGTTTCTAGAAAAGTATTGTGAGCAAAGCAGCAGTCGAAAATACAGCCTGCTTCATTAATTAATTTTGTTTGGGTAGGAGAGGGGTGCACCCAGGAACCGCCAGCCCCACGTCGAGCACAGGACCAAACGCTCCCTCAGGAGCTGAGAGGCGCTGCCTGCTTCTCTCAGACGCGGGGCTGGAGGACACCCGAGCGCCAGCCTGAATGGGGGTTTCCCCCCTCTAATTCTGCCCCTTTAAGCTCAGAATCAGCCTCAGATTCACCGCAGCTGTTATTTTCCGCCCGGTTCCGCCCGGCCGGCGGGCCCGCACCGCTCCCCCACAGGCCCTACCCTTCCTCACAGCGGGAGGCGCGAGGACAGAGGCGGCCGCCAGATGGCGCCCTCGGCACGCGGCCGGCAGCGCGCGGGGTGGGGCCCCGGCGGCGGCAGGGCAGCGCTCACCCTTTCCTGAAGGAAGAAGTTGTGCGTGCCTAACAAAGCGGGGTGGGTTTAAATCACGCCACCACGGGTCAATAAAGTTCTCCAAGGATTTTGCCCTCCCCGCTGTGCCAGGCCGGGCTCCAGCCTGACTCAGGCTGCCGCACCCAGCCGGCTCCAGGAAGCACACCCAGGCAGATTATCGAGGAGTTTGTAATAGCCATTTAGTATTCCAGTGCTCATAGGAGCACAGGCGAAGTAAACAGAAGATGTACTGTGTTGCTAACAATATAAAATCATGAAATAGAGTCGTTACTTTAGCACTAGGATCTTCCCCCGTGGATCCAGGACAAAGAACATGCCATGAAAACACCCACAAACCCTTGGAAGATTTCCGATGTGTGCACCACTGTGAAGCAGCGGTGGTTGTACTGCAACTCTTGCCCTGGCATGGGTTTCAGCAGAAAATTCTCATTTTAAAAAAAAAAAAACAAACCCACATGCTGCAGTAAAGGTCAAATGTTTGGAGCTGAAACAAAGTCTGACTGGTCGCCATCTTTAGCGGTCTGTCAGTGCTTTTTCCCAACACCAGTAAGTAAGTGTAGGTATGAGCCAAATCTCATAGTGTATAACACCGCACCTGTTGCCTAATGGCTTTTTTTTTAAGTTTTAATTGCATATTATGTTTCAGAAATCGCTGTGCAAAAAAGAGCTTGCCTTTTTTTACATGAGCACCAGTATCAAACTCGCAGCTAAAGCTGACGACGCTGTACGTTAGGCTCACAAAAGTGAATTCAGTTGTTTATTGCTTCCCATTTAACCCAGCAGCACGTGGAAAGACAGACACAACAGGCAACTGAAAGGCAGGCCCAGGAACAATCATGAGAAGGGAACCATCAGTAACATACAATGAATGCACACTACAATAATTGATAGAATCTGTGGTTTTATTCCAATTCCAGATCAGGAACAAAAATATTCCACTGCAAAGGGAGGCTGACAGACACGATAAAACTGCTTTTCACAAACATAGCCCTTTCATGTCACTAAGAACCTAACCAGCATTTTTTTGGGCTTTCCGTTCTACCAGTTCACAGGAAGCATTTGTACCTGCCATGAAGATACTACTGCCACAGGTGCAACCCAGTAGTTGTCATTTATTAGTGGCTTACCTTGCACTAATTGCCTGCCTTTGCTGCCTGGAATGATAAGGAAGCAAGGACCTTTGAAATAAGCAGGGCTGAATCATCCACGCATGGGCTGTCTCCTGGTTGCTCAGTTCTACTTCCTACAGAAGTGCAGTCACCGTAGATTCAAATGCGCCTCTGTGCCCAGTGACAGTCTATTGCAGTAATGAGCCAAACACCACAACAGGACATTAGAGGGCAGCAAGAACACTCCGTTACTGCCTGGCTTTATCCCGGAGATAGACAAGGCAAAGGTAAACACCTGTGCCCCAGTGCTTGGGGGTCAAAGGTTTCCATGCCCATTCCAAAACCAGTTCCAAACAAATTTCCTGGTTTTGAAGGACTGCAGTGTGCAACAGGCAGATTTAAGGATATACCACACCAAACTGAACCATGTGAAGACTGCAACATTAAAGTAATCTGAAGAACTTCTATGGCACAGCAAGAACATCAATGTTCGAGTCACCTGGACAGTAACTTGTAAAATCCAGGGCGTCATAATCTCACATGAAAGGAGTTTTATTTATGAAAGCATGATTAAGTCTCCTTGCAATATGCCGACAGACAACCCCTACTCCAGCTGTACCAGGCAGGAATGCGATGCTACAGTTCACACAAACAAGATGCACAGCCACGCTCAGGTCATTGGTTATCTCAATTGTTTTTATTTTATTCAGAATGACACCTGAGGAAAGGCTGGCTATCACTGAAAGTTGTCATTAAGGCTTTTTACATGTTCTAACAAAGTGGAGCCATTTGAACTACCGATGTTCCTTACCACAAAACTCCGATTACACCACCAACTTCTGTAACATGCTTGAAAAGCGAGTTTGAAAGCCATTTTTATAAGTCTCACTTGAGAGGTGTCCAGAGATAAGACACTGAACTTCCTTTTCATGCTCAGAATAGTGATTTATGACAGAATATTTTAGGAACACACTCATTTTCACAGTTGTCTTTACTACTGAAGAGCCGTTTTATTTCTCCAGTTGCCCATCGGCATTGTAACAAATGAAAACTACTTAAAGTTTAAAGGCTGAGGGCTAGTGAAGTGGCACACATGAAAACAGAGTAAAATGAATAGGTTCAAGCTTTCCACTACTAATTTGTACGAAGAGTGGAAGAGAGACTCCACGGTATCTGCTTTTATTTCACTTACCCATTTTGTGACCTGAGGAAAACCAGCTAGAGGTGAGCGGGCAGTGAACGAGTCAGACCACTACAGCCCTATCAAACGCTTCCAAAAACTGAGAAACGTCAGCGTTGTAGCCACACTGGTTTACGGATGCAAACAAGACATTGTTCATAAGCAAAAGACATTTTGAAGCGAGTCCTTTATCTGCCCAGGTACTACAGTTAGATGATTTTTAATTTATTTTTTTTTTCCCCCAGAAGCCTGGACATACTTTGTGAGGCACCAAAGATGATTATACTAAAAAGATAATCCATACTACAATTCAAATATCTGGCTGCATGGTCTCTAGCTTTAAGTGGTCAAGCACATAAAACCAATTCAAACTAAAAATACAGTTTACAATTGTTAACATGCAATAGTAAGAGCAAGAAATTGCACCTTATGTGCTTCTTCCACCATGAAGTGGTGGAAGTACTCCTCATAAAAGGGCATTTAGAGACAACAGCAGTAAAGGTATTCCAAAGCACAAATGCTGCCAAACCTCCTCTTTGTCATGTAACAAAACTAGTCAAATGCACTAACAAGCCTGCTCAGGAGCCTGAGCTGGAAGCTTAAGCTGTGCTCAATCTTCTGCAAAGAAGGTGTCCCAGCTATTCCACAGCTAAAGCCTAAACACAGGCAGCGTACAACAGAGTACTTAACTCCAGAATTTGAGTATGAGGGCAACAATGCAGGATAGAACAAGACCTTGAGCAAATTAGTAGGACTTTTATGGGGTTAAATCTAACCCAGCATGAACCGAACACAGCTTGCAAACCAGAGATAAAGCTTCCTGATCATAAGCTTGTCACCTGTCTTATAAAGGAAGCTGCTGTGAACTACAGGCTGGAAGACTAAGTATCAAGATACCCTTCCCAGCTATGAGAGATTTTAAGTATGTTCTAGGCACTTCCCTGAACTCAGTAAACCCCCATTCTTAAACATAAGCACTGTAACTACATGTACTTACTATATTCCACATCAAAAGCATTCAGCTAGTTATGTCTGACCTCAAGGGATGTTATGTTCACACACCAAATATCTCTCATACTTCGATTATCTCTTAATTTTATCCTGAAAAACATGAGAGTTTTTCCCTTATTCCACATGTTTCTGGACTTAAAATTGGTATCTGCCAAGATTTATCAGTCAAAGGGAAAGCAAAATCGGATGCATTTTCCTGTCTCCATTTAAAATTAAGCCTTTATTTCAGTCATTTTAAGCAGAAACCTCTCACAGCAGTTGGGATAAGCAGGCTGTTACACCATTATACTGTTACATTCAGTTGCAGAGATACGTCTCACTCAATACAAATATAAGCAAAAGGTGTGTTTGTGGTGAGGTTTTTCACCCCTTGGGCAAAAGCATCAAGGAGCAGTTCTTAAATGTCTCAGTGTGCCAAGTACATCATTCTGCACTCTTTGCATGAGGAGGCCAACTAGTAACGCAGTAAATCTTGCCCGTGGAACACAGGGGAAAGTAAACCGTTGTGTCATGACAAGTCTTACCTGACAGAAAAGCACATTCAGCTGGCTTGAGGAATCCAACTGTCCGGTGAAAACCGTCTATACTCAATGTGGTCATGGGCGGGGGTCCTTAATTGCACAAAGGTATAGAGCACTACTTCTTGGATTAAGTTAAAAGTTAAAACTAACTGAGCACTACCCTCATATCCTAAATTCTTAAAATATCTGAGGCACAAGTATGTGTGTGTACTTGTTTTATTCATAATTTGCCTTGGGATACCAAATGTATTTCTACTTCAGGTGATTTAACAAAACCATTGACCTCATTTCAAAACATCCACTGATCCATTTTTCATTCAATGGCAATATCAAATGTTAAAAGGAACATAAAAACAAACATGCACACAATTGTACAGTTTTCATAAATGTCTATTTCATTATTTGTGGGTAGCGCATGAAACAGTTAAATACATTTAAATAATGTTTAAGTGACTGCACTAATGCAGAATTTTAACTAGATGGGTAACCAATTTAACTAGAAACCGGCTAACAAGTAACTGTCTAAATACTTCAAATACAGCTCTTGTTCTAGGTCATCCTTCTTGGGGAAAAAAAAAAGCCTGCTGGTCACATTGGAAATACATTTTAAGGCCAAATTCTTCTGATATCCCTTCTCTGCAGCAGTTTCTTCACCTTTTTAAGCCTCCAATTCCAGGCCAAGACCAAGTTTATGGCCACCAGCATTGATGCTCTTTCCATCTATCAGGGCAGAGAGTGTAAGCTTCACACCTGTAAGATTTTTAAAGAGCATGTTTACAACATACAATCAAAGTAGCTTTCATGCAACCCAATCTCTGTCATTGCAAGTCCCAACTATAGCTCTTTTTCTATTTCATTACTTTCCTCTAAAGACTTCAACAGAAGAATCCATTTACCCATTAAATCTCTTGAAAGCTAGCCATGGGAATCAAGCTAGATACTTTTTGTAAATAGTTTTAGAAATTGGATATACAAAGTCTCTTATTGGTAAGTACACAAGAGCTCTCCTTTTCTCAATTAAGGTGTGCAAGGAAGAACAAAAATTCTGTACAAAAAGACATTTGTACCGAGGAAGGGATGGAATGAAACTCTGATTTTTACTGTTTTTCAAATAAGGAACTAACCAGTGATAATAAAGCATTAACAGGCGCTTTCCTATTTAAAACAGTACAAGTAAAGTTCTGGAGGTTTTTTACTAAGTATGAAGAGCAGGAAGCGTGTTCTTTTGACAATTAATCATTATTTCAAGTCCTTCAATCATTCAGTATGATATAACTGGAGAAAGCAATGCTAAAAAAAAAGAAGACTGCTTTGCACAGCCTAAGGGAAATAGTTGCATATAAATGCATAGATCTCAAAGCTTTTCTTTGTGATGCATAAAAGATACGTAAGTGACAATTCACGTGATAACCCTTACCTGGCCTCAGGGTCTGGGTGTAACCCACTCCAACTAGACTAGAATTGTTCACTTTTGCCTGAAAAAAAAAAACACCACAAAAGCAATTGAAATGTTGTAACTGATTAGTTCTTTGTTATCATTAAGAAACTAGAATAACTATGGCAACATCACCATTATCAATTTAACCAAATTTTACTTGCTCTTCCAGTATCTCCATGCTTACTGGATTCTCTCTTCCCAGCTACACCCTTGCCCCACAACTTACAGCTGAAGAAGTAACATATTTAAGAGCAAACAAAATGTAATGGCAGGGTGAACTGTTACTGGGATGTAACTTGGCAGCCGAACTTCCCCACTCCCCCCTTTTCAGAAGGCCATAGCAATTTACCACCACAGACTCCCAGAAACAAGCCACTTCAGAAGAATCCTCTATGTTCATATGATTACAAAAGAAGTACTATCTTGCAGGTCCAATCAGTCAAGCAGCAAACATTTCATAATATCATCACAAACGCATTGTGCAAAATTATTTATCTCACTTTGGATTCATTCTATAGAGGAAGTCATGCACCAATCCAGGTTCAGTTCTAACTTTATAACATACAGAAAACTTTTCTGCATATCACCTTTAACCAGTATCGCCAGAGTTCCTACCATGAGAACGTGACAGAGCTCCACAAAAACTGGTTTTAAAAAAAATTCTGTAAATTTACAGAACTAGACATAAAGGGTGTTTTTCAATTTATTTTTTTTTTATAAATACATTAAGTCCTCTAGAGCAGCACAACATTTGACAGTCAGATTCTAAAAGAGCCTTTGCTATATGCAACAGTACAGAATTTAAATACTGCTAGTTTAATCATAACCGCTTGGATTGTAAAAGTAATTCATACAAGACTTCCTGACCTATTACCTTCTTCTGTACTAATAACACACAGATTCACAGAAACAGAAAATACACTGTGCTTAGCATAATCCTTTTGGTTAGAGTCATACTTACGGAGATAGAAGCAGTGGAATCCAACTTGTATTTAGCCGCAATGCCAAAGCGAGTGCTGTTGCTACCTGCTGTCCAAGCCAGGTTTACAGCAGTTTCAAGATTGTCACTCACTTTCTGGTAAATTGACCCACCAAATTCTGAACCATCATTGCTGCACAAATTAAGAAAAAAGTTAGCTTCCTATATTTAAATAATCCCAACATTTTTTTCTTTTTAACTACTTCAAATTTTTGTTCAAATAAGAATTACAAAAGTTTGAGTTCTTTCACATTTTTTGACAGAAGTGGAGATGAACGAAGGCTTCAGGGCAAACTTAAACTGCAATAAGTGACGGGGAAAAAATAGTATTTCAGAATGCTATAGCTAATTCTCACACTAATGTTGTACTAACTACTCGAATGCAATTCCAGATCACATCCTTACAAAACTAGATGATAAATCTTAATGCTTACGGAATGGGCGTTTGGAATTCTATGATTATTGAATACATACGATATTCCTAAAGAATTAGATAACCATTTTAAAAATCTGCCACACTGTTTGACATTATTAAACTGAAAAGGAATTCTTACAACCCAGACTATGAAGTCTTTTGTAGCTTCCTCCCATACCCCTCTATTTCCATAAACCCATCCTCCCCCTCCAAAAGGGACAAACTTCTACCTCAAAAATCAAGTAAGTTATTTACTAACTAAAAACACTAGAACAATGCCGATTTTTATTAACTTAAATTGAAAACACTGTTTTCTTCAGTAGGTTTTGATCAGCGTGCTCTGAAGAATGTTTAAGATCTAAAGGCAGCAATTCTGAAGAAAGTTCATAAGCAAGATGTCTTACACTTGTTTAGTTACACTCTAAGTGTAACTCTAAGTGTGCTCTTCATCCGAGACAGGCAAGAAGATGAACCTACCCAAAAAGTCCAAAAGCAAAGCTCTAGTCTTGCTCCAGAAACTGCTACTGGCCTACTTAACCAGTGCTATGCTAATTACTACCTCTCACAAATCTACTGCCCTTAAGTTATAGTCAGATGCAACTCAATGTAATGGGAAACCTGGAAAAAGCATTATGATCAGCTCCGCGTAACTGAACTATTGCACTTCCAATTGGGATGTACTTCAGTATTTGGTTGTTAGCGTAATATATGCTACAAGGCACAGGTATTTACTGTTTTGTAAGAGAGAGATACAAAGTAACATTTGTAATTTACCTAGGGTTTCTTATTGAAAAATGCACTCCACTTAATGGCCTTGCAAGTACCTCTTGGTATTTCAAGCATTTGTATTCTGACTAGAAAGGTAGAGAAAACATGCTTCTGTAAATCTGGACACAATTTTCAGTACTTACACATTAGTGTGCAGTTGGAAGTCTCCAGTCTTGTAACCCACAGAGAAGTTATTTCTTGTCAATTTTGATTTGGCACTATCAAAAGTCATCTGATAACCAGCAAGCCAGCCTTCATAACCAACGACAGCTGAACCATGGATTGCAGGCCCAGCAAAATCAAAGTCAACATCACAGCCTAGGTTTAGGCATTCACGTTTGTAAGCTGACTTAATTTTACCACTTTTCTTTCTGAAACAGAAAAATGTCATCTTAAGACAAGGCTTGGATCTTCCACAACAAACTGCTAAATTCAAGCTATATGACTCTACACAATGCATCTAAATGCCATGCACATGCATCCCCTAGACTGGGCCAATGCACAGCTAGCCCATCAAGAAAGCACAGGGCATTTTGTGATGCATGTAGAGGCATTTTCGTGCCTTCTGCTATCTTCCAAGTAATTCTAACCCAGAAAATAAGTCAAGTGGGCTGTTGTGAAATGTCCAATACTAACCCTGTAGAATATGATGTAATGCTAAAGAGCAGAAACCTTCAGCACTAGGATTTGCTAATTTGGATCAATAGCAAACCATGCAAACATCTCTGTCAGTACAAGAGACCAAGCGAACATTTACTGACTAAGGGCATTGTTACTGCCCTAAATACAGTTAAAAGGTTAACAATTCTTACCCCGTATTTGGTGAGAAAGTTGTATCAAATGTCAACTTCAAGCCTTTGGCAATCTAATTGAAGGGGGAGAAGGTAAGATAAAGCTATAAATTCAGTTCTGCTAGTTAGGTAAAACAAATAAATACTCTTTTTATCTGAAGGCATCTACATTTTAATCTATTACCTGATCTTCAATTGCAATTTCTGTTCCCAGAGTGTTATCTGTGTTCCATTTTTCTGTGAAAGTCAGCCCATACTCAGCCCACTTGTATTTGGTCTCCAAGCTCCCATTCACTTTTCCAGTGTCTGTGTTCGATGAACCAGATGTTGTGAATTCCTAAAAAGGACAGTGTCCATGTTATACTGAAGATACACGTGATCCTGAAAGCATTACGCAGTGCTAAAAGAGAAAAGACTTCTCTTCAGCAAACACTAAGATCTTGTTATTCTATGCAACAAGTTTAACAACATTAGACAACTCGTGGGGAGAGAAGGAGAAACAACACACTCCAGAACTAGACGATTCACGACCACATGGAGGCATCCCCCAAGCCCCATCTCAACTGCAGTGTTTCTGCCACTATTACAAAATCTACAGGTTTGCAACACAACTCAGAAACAAGACAGTAGTTACCATCAGTATTCTCCTTAAAAGCAGAAACAAGTTCTTGAAAAATCTGACACTCCTAATGAGCAAATTAAAAATTAAACAAAGAGCCAAGAACATTATAAAGCATATAATGCAACTCCAGTAAGACTCCTTACGGATCACATCTATTTTCATTATTCCAGTCAACTACCCCCAAAGATAAATTACGTACAGCTGTAAAATGTCATAAATGCCATCATTTTTCATATTGGGGGGTGGGGTGGGTGGTGGTTGGGTTTTTTGTTTGTTTGGGGTTTTTTTGTTGTTTTTTAAGAGAGTTCTCAGTCTAACTAGTGCACCAGCCCTACATACAAGCCGTAGGCACACATGTTTTTACTGACATCTATAAAATTCCTATTCCCCTGACACTTCGGTTTAATGATACACAGGAAGAACAGTCGCGTTTGAATTGTGCGCTAAGGCAACAGTCTGATTTTATGGTTCTCGTAGAGTCTTACCTGGAATGCTTGAAAATATTTACAAGGTAGCAATATCACTTATATCTCCTTATTAAATTAAGTAGTCCCTGATGTCTCTTACTATTTAGATTCTCACAAAGAACAGAATAATTTCTGTGTACACTATTCAGAAACTAAAGGCAATACCTAGTAGAAGTCTGGTTTGCAAATACATGTTAAGGAGCTCTTTCCACTGTAACACTATAGCCCTTATGGTTTAAAAATCAACTTCTAAAAACATATAAATCAAAGTTTTGATCTCTGACTTCCTCCATGCACAGTATCATTTTCACATCAACTCCTCACACCCACTTCTCCCAGAAGGAAACATGGATTTGAAATCACAGGTCCTTAAGCATTCATATTCTCACAGCCCAAGACCTACTGCACATCGCAAGAGCACAAAAGGCTGTTCTTCAATGGTGGCTGATCAAATTTAACCATGGCCAAGACATTTACTTGAATGATATTAGCGAACCACTAAACCATCCATACAATTGTGTAATTCTAGTAAGGTCTTTTTCTTGGCAAATGACAGGGACTACACAACTTCAAGTTCAAATACTGTCAGCTTTAACTTCATGCTTTGTGCAATTCCTACTGCACAGGGTATATGTAACAGCTTCAGGAGCAGCAAATTATTGCATTATCTCCTATCTCTGCTTTAAAACATCTGCAGTATATACATGCCAGCACTTTCTCCTCCTGGGAAGGTTGACTTTATAACTGATATGGGATTCATATGACAGCTTGGATTGTTCAGAGAGTTTTACCAGTATTACCGTTAGTCCTTGAAAGAAGTAAGCTAAAATAAGAACAACTACATCTATAACAGGGCTCCTGCAAACTGTGCTTCATTGGGATATAAACTTCTAGAAAAAACACAGCATATAGAGTTATTATAGGGTTAGTTACCCACGCACTTTGTTTCTACCAGCCAGTTACACTGTTAAAGCTTCCAGTTATGAAAAAAAAAAAAAGTCTATCTTTATCTTCCAAAGTCTGCTCTAGAAATAGATAAAAGTTACAGGAGGCACTGCTTGTGTGACCAAGACATCTTGCATGGAACAGTACTGCAATACTTTAATACCTTTAAAGAGGTGCCAAAGATTCAACGTGCTAGTTTACTGCCAACTACTTCACACAAGCATTAAGATACCAGAATATTCCACCAAATACAAACAGTAACACAAAGTACTTTGAAAATAAATTCTGTGTACTATGATTGATACATTAAAATATTTCAAAAGTGTGTCAGCTATTTGTTCACCTTCAGACATAAGACTAGGCAAAACCAATAAGCCTTTTTATTTTACGGAGACTACTAAACAGTGCGATACCCCTGTTACACTCAGAATAAAGTCAGATCTTCTGAAATTATTTTACACCAAAAGTTTATCACTCATATAACCTATGAACTACTTAACAGCATCTGGAAGGTGTCCTTTCTAATTAAATATCAGAACATATGCATAAAAAAAAAATATAATGAGTAAAAGATATTTAAACTCACCACTCCACTTGCAGATTTTGTTTTCACATCCAGTTTCACCAACCCAAAACCTTAACAAACAGAAGTCAAAGTTACACCAGTAGGCTTTAACTAAGACCACACACATTCTCGAAGAAGCTGGTTTTCGAGTCAGCCTCAGCAGCGTGCCACATATATACATATATAAAAACAAACATTGACTGACTTCAGTAACACTCAAATTTTAGATGCCACAACAGGTAGAGGAGGCCACTCTAGAACAAGCCAGGAGTTCTGTTCTATCACCACCACACAGAAAGTGGGGAGTAACCTCTCAGTTGTACAGTGTACATTTAACTACTAAACAATGACTTCCAAGAGTAAATTTCGTGACAGACAAAAACCATTCTCTTGTGTTCCCCGGATGGCATCAGCTTTGTAGTCAATGCCATTTGAAGAGCTACCCCAAAGCATAAAATAAATCTCTCATCGCCAAGAAGAAATATCTCAAAGTAAAAAACTGTAAAAGTGGGAAATACACAGCCATTGGAACTGTAATATAAGTAGATCTTATGGGAGTGTCAATTCGCATTGTTACCCTGACAGCTGAGCGACAGTCTTGGTGAAAAAGCCTTCACATGCATTCCCAAAGACCAGAAAGAAACAGCACTGTAACAAAGCAGAATTTAACTATGCAACTGTCTGGTATTTAAGCATTATAAAACATTGAAGGATTCTTTATCCCACTAGCTATTCCTCTTTCTATTCCAAAATAATGTTACAGTGGTATATATCCCTTTCTGTATCAACAAATGTTGTGGCACTGAGACTAGCAAACAAAGTGTACTCCTAAGTTAAATTACACTTGATGCTTACATTGTTGAATATTTGTACACCTCTGACATTTATGTGGCTAAAGCAGTAAGTTTTAACAGACTTCACATCAAAACAGCCCACAGAAAGCCTCCAATGATCTGTTAGTTGCTGGTAACGATATAAAAACAACACACCTTCCCCCTCCCTAGAAACACAGGCCATTCGAGCATTCAATTTTACATAGAGGCTTAAAAAGGCAATTCATCACTGCACCCAAACACTATGGTTTATAAAAGGTACTATTCTTACCATATCCTTTATTGAAGATATCTCTGGCAGATTTGCCAAGGTCTACATATGATGGAGGAATCGCCATTGGAGCTGAAAAGCAACAGGCTAATTAATAGTGAGCCTTTCACCACTGCACACACACAAAAAAATTCTAACACAACTCTAAAGATACTCTTTAAGGCAGATTCATATATGAAGGCAGTTAACTGACAGATGGCTCAAACAATTACAGCACTGCATGAAACACCTACAGATTTTCAGTAATGGTCACGGTGAACACAATGTTTTCTTGGCTTAGTCAATCTGCTTGTCTAGAAGAGACACCACAAAACAACCCAGTTCGTAATTTTTCAAGTAGATTTCTCCATACATCTTTAATGACCAGAAATTAACTAACAGCTCACATTTCCAGAGTTAACAGTTACCACCAAAAACCAGGAAAACTGGAAAAACTATAATGCAGACAGTTACTTCCTGAAGTTCCACAAAGTGAAATTTGACAGATGCTTAAGAAAATTACCTGAGAGGACCTACAAGGTTTTATTTTCAAAAAGTAAAAAGAGTGCATATCTGTCTTGCAACATCATTTGCCCCGTATTTTAAATAGTAGACATACAATTTAAAAAGGAACGTCTAATGCCATTAACTAGCAATCAGATTAAGTCGTCCCCCCCAGCTTACAAGAGTTTAAATTTCTGGGGGTGCCTTTTAGTCTAAAAGAAACAAGTAGCAGGATTGCTGGGTCAGTGAGAAAAGCTCTCTTTAAAAGTCCCTTTCTCAGGCAGGAAGCCTCTGCCAGTCTCACTGTTAAAGAACCTGTCATTCAAGACTAGGTATGACCCAGCCTCGCTGGCCCAAAAGATAGGTACCAGCCTAAGGTCTCACACAGGCCTAAATGGTTCTCCTTTCTCTGAAGATACACTCCATCTACAACTGCCTTCAGTGACTGTTTTCCCATGATTTCAACAGCAAAAGGCCGCTGTTACAGAGGCACTGTATTTTCAAGTTTTAAAATACAGAAAAAAGAGCGTATTTCAAAGAGTTAATAACTCCCCCCATGCTGTGAAAGGGGGGAAAAAAGGAGGGGGGGGAGAACACAATAACACAATGAAACTAACTAGATAAGTGCCATAAAAAGGCCAAAAACAAGCAAACAAAAATCTTCTCTTTTCAAACTGATTGGTGACATTTATTTTCCACAGAAAGTCAGATTAACATAACTGACTGTTTATCTTGCTCCTGGGTGAGCCTTTTTTTGTTGTTTTGGGGTTGGTTTTTTTTGTTTAAGTAAATGGAAAAACATCTTTAGAACCTCAAAACTAACAAGGGCAGTAATGTCACATGTTAACTTTCAACTGAAAGCTGAAAAGATTACTTTCATTTTTATATAGTACATTTAACCAATATTTAAATTTTCATCACCTGGCTATAGAATTGCTTATCTTCTGCAGATCTCTGCAAGATCATAAGTGTATTCAATAATACAGGATCAACACAAGCTCTTTTTTCCTCTCTCTCTAAAAAGTTTCTTTCCATCTTTTCATGGCCTTATCTACATAAAGGGAAAATTCTCCTGGGAGACCTGATTCAGAATAATTCCCTTTAGGGCACCATTGCACTAAACAGACCGTTGTTTCAGAATAGCATCCACATTTAAACAAAAAAAACAAAACAACAAAAACTGATTACACCTGCCATATATAACCTAACTTTATGAACTGCTACTATTAAAAAAATAAAACCCACAACTATTTTAGCAAACAATGGTAAGGCACAAGACCGTTTCTTATCTTTCTACAATTTCTAATGCAGTTTTCCAGCGTACCTTACCCCTCCTCCCTAAGCTGTAAGAGGATAACTTCAAACTCCTCTGAGCAAAAACATTTACATTCACAGTTTAAATAAAAATAACAAAAAACCCTCACACCCTAATCTAGTAAGGGGTTCTAAACTCTACAACCAGGTTACTATACCAAGACATCTATTGCTTGCTCAAGAATATAAAATAATTCTGGTTTTCCATAGAGTTAACTGTTTCTTAACAAAAAACAAACAAACAAAAAGAAGTCATGAAAATTAGGTACAGCATTTGAAGCTTAAAAAGGCTTAGCCCAAGTTCAAGTCCATAATAAATAACCTAAGTATTGAGAAAAAAAAATTCTATAGCAGAACCGATACTAATCCAGGTGACAAGACATTAAATGGTTCCTATTATTTATTCAATAAAGAGAAGCAGGTGCTGGACCAAATTACAAGAAAGTATCAGAACACTGCTCTAAATTTCTGCTGTACAGTTTAGTAGTTTAAAATAATTTAGAGAAGGTTTAGCTACGTATTTTTCTTCTAATGAATAGGTCTCACTTCCAACTAGCATCTTCAGAAGAATAATTATTTCTAGTTTTAAAGTTTTATACTAGCCTTTAGCACAGACATGCTTTTACAGTGTAAATAAACACGCTTTTAGGTTTTGTTTTAAATGCTTCCAATCTGACTCGACAACCATTACAGACAAGAGATTTATACTAAGCAGTAATGTCCTGAGAACTTAACAAACTAGTATCTGTGTCTAACTTTAAAGGATCACTACAGTAAAAGGAAGTTGCCGTTTTATCCGCCCTAGTTAAGCATTCTTCCCATTGCGAGGAAACCAACCAGCATTTGTCAGACATTCCAGCCTACAGATGCAAGTTTTGTGATAAAAAGTTAAAACAGAGTACAACTGTCACACTGCTGTTCTAATCCCACACTAACAGGGATGGATGAGGACAAAAGGGGAAACCAAGAGTTAACTTTGGGTATACGGAACACCTGACAAGCTATCATCACAATGCTCACTAAATGAAAACAGGGACAAAAAAAAAATCATTCCTGTGTCTCCCAGTGTCGGCAAGTCACCTAGGTTTGCAAATTCTTATAATCAGAAGTAATTTTCTTCAACCCTATTTTGAAGTGTCTTTCACTTAAAAAGTACTAATTGGAAGTGCCTAAAATACAAGCACCATTTAGCAACGTGAGGTTTGTTGTGAATGCAACTATCAGACACTTATTCCTCATGTAAAAAACACAGAATTTACTTAATCAAGTGGGAGCTCTACCCTGATCTTTGTTTCATGTGACCCTAAAAAAAAAAAATAAGTTTAAT
The DNA here is from genome assembly GCA_013398915.1 of Dromas ardeola. Classification (NCBI taxonomy): domain Eukaryota; kingdom Metazoa; phylum Chordata; class Aves; order Charadriiformes; family Dromadidae; genus Dromas; species Dromas ardeola. The sequence continues at coordinate 217,766 of VYZM01005604.1, read as the reverse complement.
TAATCTGTTACTCAAGAGCCACAAACAGGCTTTCTTCTTCTGTAAAAAGAAAAAAAAAATCCCAAGAACAGAAAAACGTGTTAGTGTTATCAGAATTATTACAACACAGATTTTTCTTCGAGGTAATATTTCAAAACTCTCTCACACCCTGTAATTAAAGGAATGCCAAGGACTTCTATAAAGATTTCTAACAATTTTAAGATCTCAGGATATTGAAGATGAGGCTGGAGGATAAATATAATAAAAAAATATAATAATATTTTGTAATATAATGGAGGCTATAATTAAAAGTACTCATGCAATTTTTAAAAAAATGGCAATAACTACACTGAAACTGTATTCCAGTAGTGTAAATAGCAACAAACGCCCGCTGCCGCCGCAAGGTGAACTCCTCCGCGCGGCCATCTTGGGCATCCCGGCCTGACCCTCCCGCCGCCCTTTATGTAACCGCCGCCCGCCCCGGCCCGGCCCCGCACGCCGAGGAGAGCGCGGCCCCTGCCGAGGCCACGGGGGGAGGCGTGGGGGGAACGGAGGAGAGGAACGCGTGCGGAGAACCCCGGCCCGGCCCGGCCGCCCCCGCCCCACCCTTAGCCGGGGCCGCTGGGGAAGGCG